>JAJJMC010005297.1:17500-19180 GCA_023531435.1 Papaver californicum
GATTGAATAAATCCTCCTCTATCTGTTCCGGGTCGAGGGCTCCTTCTTCAAACTCCGACTCGTTTTTTTCATATAGAAATCTCTGATCAACAAAAGAACAAGATCCATTTTGCATCATATCTAAGGGATTTCTTGGTTCGGACCGAAGAAGCAATGTCACTCGATCATTATCAAACTGACTGCAATCTTTTTCTGTCCGTGAGGATCCCACCAGAGCGCCTTCTACTTCTAATAGGCCATGAACTAGATCAGAATCATTCTCAACGAATCCATAAGAAGTGATCCCATTTTTTTCATCGGGTCCGGGTAGAGACCAAAGATCTTGAGCGACCGATCCGGCAGAACAACTCAAAAGATAAAGAAGTATCGTTAATTTCTTCATGCTCGTTCCAAGCTCGAAGTACCATTTGTACAAAAAAGAATCCCCTTCCTTACATGATTTCTTCTTCATATAGATAGATATAGGATCTATGGGGCAATTACTTAGAAGTATATTTTGTGCCACAGCCCTTCCTATCTGATAGAAAAGGATCCCATGATCCTGAACCGATCTTACCTGGGATCGCAAATCCCAAGTTTGTCTATGAAGAGCGGATCTAATTGTATTAGTGTCTAGAATGGATTTCTTCTGTGTAATACTAATGGATAGGGCCTCATTGGTAAGTGCTACAAGATCTCGTGCATTGGAGCCCATGGTTATGGCCCCGAATCCATTAGTATGGAACATTTTCTTTTCCAAGTGAAATCCCCTAGTATATGAAAGAGTGAAAAAGTGCTTTCGTTGTTGTGGAATAAGAAGCCTCCGTATCTTAATGCATGTATTTAATTTATTCGGAGCTATTAGAGCGGGATCTACTTTTTGGGGAATATGAGTCGAAGCAATAACAAGGAGATTTCTAGTGGAGCATCTTTCACAATCCCTGGAGAGATAGTTCACTAATAGACCGAGGGATAAGTAATTCGACTCATTCACATACAGATCATGAATGTTTGGAATCCATATTATGCAAGGAGACATTGCTTTTGCTAATTCGAATTGAAGGGTGATATCAAATCGGTCTTTTTTCGGCGTCATATACATAGTTAGCGCATTCGTCATAGTTAGCAGCTCTGTATCAAGGTCATCATCGATATCGTCACTAGCATCAATCTCGATATTGTCACTACCATCAATATCATCAATAAGATAACCTTTAGGCTTGTCATCCAGGAACTTGTTCGGAAATACCGTAATGAAAGGAACATAAGAGTTTGTCGCTAGGTATTTGACCAAATAGGATCGTCCAGTTCCTATAGAACCTATCACTAAAATACCCCTAGACGGGGATAGGGCTAAGCGGAGCGAAAAGGGTTTTCCATGAGATGGGAAATGAAAACTATTAGCCCCACACGAGGTTTGTGAATAAGTGATTGTCTGATAATGAGCAAGGAATATCCGTCTTTCTGCTAAACAGGATCTATTGAACTCATAATTCATTAGATCTTTTTTATGAATGTCAACTAAGTATCGTAAGTAAATTGATCCCGGTTGTTCAACCATTTGATAACCAGAGTCATTCTTTGATAAATGATCACTATGAGTCAGACTCAATAGAATTTGATCAATCCTTTTTTTTGTCGTTAAGGTGGAGAACTGAACCAAGAATTCTCTTTCTTCATCATCAATCGAATCACTGTTCG
>JAJJMC010005298.1:0-12119 GCA_023531435.1 Papaver californicum
TCATAATACATTACAGAAAAATATCATACTATAAAATCATGACCATAGCAATCAAGGATGAAATGAACTAAATTTACACAAAGTCTCATACCTAAACTCTTTCCTATGATTCAATGCCTTTACTCCAATTTCTCCCCCCGATTTTCCAGTACCTTTTCCTGTTTATGAACTTGGTATTTATAGCCAATTTGATGGGTCTTGTATTTAAGTTGGTATTTAGGATGCGGTCTTGTATTTAAGCAGAATGTAATCCTAGATCCAATTTATAGCCAATTTGATGGGTCTTGTATTTAAGCAGAATGTAATCCTAGATCCTCTGCGGTCTTGTATTTAAGTTATTGTTTTGGATTGGGATGAATGTTACAGTTTTATTTGAATCATGACATGTTTGACACGTAGCTCTTAAGTGTGAATTATCATGCTTTAGTTCTTTTTGTTCCGTAGCTTGTGAAATTGATATGTGTCCATCATTCATCAACGCTCATCATTACTTTTTTATTGTGTCAGACTTTCCCGCAACCTGGTGTCAGTCAAACAGCAAGGCTATCTGTTTTGAGTAGTGTGCTTTACTTTACCGCAACCTACGTGTTGATCGTGCATTAATGCTGTCAGGTTCAAACTTTATCGAGTTTGCAACTGTCAATTCATTGCTTTAAAAGGCTTTGTTTCAGTATTTCTCATCCCATCGTAACTCGCTCCTCCTCCAATAGTTTTTGGACACGCGTATCTCGGATTTTATTCCCTCACAATTTACCCCCTTTTTTCTTTCAAATTTTGACATGTGGTAAAAAAATTAAAAAGGAAAAATTGTAATTATTGCTTTTTCAAATGCAATAACTTCTATTCCCACGCTTAATTTTATTTTTTTCGATTTTCTCGCTAGTAGTAACATCTTTTACCACGTTCTTGTCAGTTGGCAGTTTCAAGGCAATTAATTCTCTGATAAAGTTTCTCCCTTTTTCAGTTTTCGACGGTTTCGTTCGTTTCATCTTTCTCTTATTTAATACCAATTATTTCCTTCATTCCATTCTTTACACCTCTTGTCTTCTTCTTCTTAAATTTTTAGTGCTTTTCATTCCTTTGAACTTTTTCAGAGATTCTTCAATACCTTTTCATTCTCCTGAACTTTTGTGATCAAGGATTCTTGCATCGAGATCAAGTTTTTTCTCTTTTCAACCAACATATTTTTCTTTTATCTTTCACTTCATTGTAAGTAATCCTTTTGCTTTTTTTCTTTTCGCATTTGTTTGTTTATCAATCTTTGTATCTGAACCTTTTTGGATTAATCATTGATGATGATGATGATGATGATGTTCTCATCAGTTTATTATTTGTTGGAGTGAATAATGATGATCTCTCTTTTTGATGGTTGGTTGATTTGCATTTTGATGTGAAGATCATCTTGTCGTTCTTTTGCTTTGCAGCTTTCCTGCTTGGTTCTTGCTTTTGATTGTAATAAACTTATTTTTTCTTGCTCTCCTGTGTAGATTGAAATTCATCATGGCTGGAAAGGACAATGCGAAAGTTACTGGTGATGCTTCTCATCAGGATGAAAAACCTTTGGTCAGGAAGTCATCTCGCTATCATATAATGAAGAGTCATCCTCCTGGATCTACAAGGCCCACAAGTGTCCGCGTTGCGGTCAACAATCCTTCTCCTAAGAACAAACGGGCTCATGAAAGCTGTAGCTTTAAATCAGTGAATCTCGAGGAATTCAAAAGGAGTCATGGTTTTCACCAATTCAAAGTCTTTTTTTATGATTTGTTGAAGATGAAATTACCCTAGAAATGATGGAAGGTTTTAAGTACAACAACAACAAGTTCTTAATCCTTGCGGGAGCATTAGATGCGGGTCTACAGCTTCCTTTGTACCAGAAGGAAAATCCTTTTCAGTTTGCAGTTCTTGCCAGCCGCAACCAATCCCAGCAATGCTTAGTGCGATCTGTAACTCAGTATAATGGGAATTGGAGGCGCATACCGGATGACTGTAGCATGCGAAGCCAAGGTAGAACAAATTTTAAATGTTACGTTCCAGACCCTGCGGAACGTAGACACTACACAGTGGAGAACTTCCACGATACTTATGCGGACAACATTGCCGCAAAGAATTTCAAGAAATGGAGAGTTGGCCCGGGCCGCAAAGGTGGTGAGGGATTCCTTCTTCTAGCGGAAATTGACAACGCCAAGCTGAAGTACGTTCCGGGGACAACGCTTCCTCTCATGGAAAGAATTCGAGAAGATCACGACTACAAATGGTATCACACCCCTCTAGTCATTGAGGGTCCATGGGTCTTTGGGTTCGTCCCCGATAATGTAGTTTACGATCTTCTTACCCACTTCAATGGTTACTGCCCTTGGCTGTTGAATTTTTCTGACTTCAAGTTTGCACTTATCTCCGTGGTACGTAAAGTTTCTCTCGGTCTTTTTGTGCTTTATATATTGCTTAATGGTTAGGGTCTCTCTCTGATGATTAGAATTTCCTTTCCTTTTTATAGCCGCAAGCTGATGAAAGTGCAAAAGATGATGCGGGAGTGAAACGCAAGGCCGCACTCCCTACAGAAAAGGTATTATTTTAATCCGATAAATTCTAATATTCCCTTAGAATTTCATTTAATGAATTACTGCGGTTTATTTATAGGGTCTGAAGAAGGTGAAAGGCGCACCCCGTGCTTCTACGGACAGGGAAGAGGGAGAAATTCGAGATTCGCCCCTTCACCGTCCACTCTTGAGAGATGAAGGAAGCTTTGCTCCAGAGAGACAAGAAGAAGAGCAAAATATACCTCTTCAAATAACAAACTTCGAGCATGCGGAACAAGTTGGTGCTGCGGAAGAAATTTCAAATGCTGTCATCAATTTCTCGTACCAAACTGTCATTCCCGATCCTTCTTTCTTCCTTCAATTCTCTCCTCTGATCGTTGATGAGCCGCTTAAAGTTGTCACAGATGAAGATGATTCAACTGATGAAGAGGATCGCAACCCTCAAGACGACCCTAAAATTACTTCAGCAGAAGTAGATCCGCAAGCACATGTTGCGGAAGCAGATGATCCTGCGGTCATTAGTACAACGGGTAATGTACCCTTAAATACTATGGCAGAAGCTGGTCCTGTCAGGGTTAACGTTGCAACTGTGGCTGCTGCTAATATAGTACAGCCAAACATGGAGTTTCCACAAACAAGCAGAGGAAAGGTAATTGCAGAGGCTTCTAATCTCTTGGAAAAAGAAGAAGAAGCCTTTCAATGGTTCATGTCAAAGAATCTTCTGTCTGTTCCAAGCAACTCTTTACCGGTGAAATCAGATAGCTCTTCGGTCTCCCGGTTGCGTAAGTCCATGAAGGATGTACCATACGAAGTGGTTAGAGATGCTTGGTTAAAAGATCAAGGTGAAGCTGTTGATCCCACATTCTGCATCATCGAACCTTCTTCTCTTGCGGAAACACTCGCACTTGCGGATGGACAAGTATATTTTTCGCAACAAGCTCTTCTATAGGTATTTTAGTTGTTTCTTTACCTTTTGATTTCTTCTTATTTTTAGTTCTAGTTATAATTTTTATTCTGCAGCTTGGACGGGGTCAAAGCGCTGCACATACTGCGTACCAATTCTATAAAGTGCGGTCCAAAATGATGGAGTCCCAATTTATGTTTGTAGAAAATGATGCTTTGGATTTAAAGCGGGAAAATGACGTGTTCCGCCAACAATTTTTTGCTCTTCAGAATCAAGGTTTTATTCTTTCTTCTAGTTTCTTTTTTCTTATTTTACTTCACTTGTTTTCTGAATTACTTTATGGGATCAACGGGGGATTCAGAACTTGTATCTAGGATGCAGCATAGAATTACGCAGTTGAGAGATCATGTCATAAGAGTTAATAATGAAAATATGGAGATCAAGACAAAATTTAATGATCTTGTTGATAGTTACGATTTAGTCAAACGGAAGCACGATGAACTAGAATCGCAGCATCGGCTTCTATTTGGGGAGAAAATTCGCAAGAAAGATGAGTTTGAAGCTATTTTATTGTGGACTAAATATTGCGTTTCTGAAGCACGAGCAATATCTGATAAATTGGAAAAAGAAAATCGCAGGCTGTATGTGGAACGTAAGAATATTCTTGCGGGATTTTCCCATTCCATATCGCGTCATGATTCACAGCTTTCTTCGTACATAGCACAGCTCATTGAAGACAGAGACAACTCAGCTTCAGAGGCTAATGCTAAAGAAAAAACCCTTGCGGATGCTCAAATTATGATTCGTAGTTTATCTGATTCTGTCCTTCATCGTGAGAGCGACATTTTCCAGCTGCACAAAAAAGTGGAAAAATGTACATCTAAATGGAATCGTCTGCGAGATAATGAAGCAGAGTTAACTCAGTGTCAACAACATCTTGAACAATTCAAGGCCGATTACAGCAAGTTTTCGGGAGAATATGATTTTCTTGATATTACGAAAGATGCAATGGGTTGTGAATTAGTAGAGGTTGACTCCCTCGCAAGAGGTATCCTATTTTATCGCAATCTTAAAATTCAATATTATTCCCGCATTGATTAATTCGTTACTTTTATCTCAGGTTTTGAAGAAAAGATTAAAGATGCAACCGCAAGAGCTGCTAAAGCTGAGGGAGAGCTCGTTGCGGCATATACTAGGATTGAGGAACTCAATAAGCAGCTAAAGCTAGCTTCAATCAAAGCTTATAAAGCGCAAACTCAGTTAGAGCTTGCCTCTACCAAGGCCAATGAAGCGCTCGCTCAACTTGATCTTTTATCTTCTAAAGTTAAAAGTGCTGAAGATAATCTAAAACATGAGGCTACGAAGAATGAAAGTGTTATTCGGGACTTATCTTCTGAGAGAGGGAAGATAACATTTTGGAAGACAAAAGTCCAGGCATGCGAAACCGAAGTAAATCGGTACAAAATGGAAATCTAAAATAGAAGAGCTTATATTGTTTGGTTAAAAACTGAAGCTAAAGCTTTAATTGCAAAGGCGGTCAACAACACTCTTGACCAAGTATAATCTGATGGATTTACAAAAGTTTACAAGCGTATAGATTTCCCAAATAATCCTCCCTTTGAAGGTGTTCTTCCCGCTCCTTAGCTTTGTTTATTGTTGTTCTGTTCTTCTTCATCTCTATATTGTAGTTGCGTTTTCATTTTTCCTTGTAATTTTATCCCTGCAAAATAGATTTTGAATATATATATTGATTGTTAGTTCATTGTATGAGTGTAATTTATTTAACCGCAAGGAAATTTTGTACCTTGAGTTATATTGAGGGTTGAAGCGCACATCTAACTTCTCTCTGGCCAGGAGGAAATTAGGATGCGGTCCCTAGAGTGTCTCCTGAAACGAAGAGTGATACAACAATTAATGTCATGTTAGGCATCTCTGTTGCGAAAGACCCAATAGTCATACACTCATAAACATTTACATGGACTTTCTAGAGAGATTACATTCTGCTGCTTTACCTAGTATGAAGCCAAATTGTTGTATAATTGCATTGCTAGTTGTGAGCACTTCCTGAAGTGGAGAGTACCTGATACAATAGTTAATGTCATGTTAGGCATCTTTGTAAAGAATAATCCAACAATCATAGACATTCACTTGGATTTTCTAAAGATATTGCATTTAATCTGCTTTACCTTTCATGAGCCCAAACTATTGTAGAATTGCATTGCTGGTCATGGATAATATGGTTTAGGATATTGTACGTTCCATGGATGTTGTAGAATTTCCCCATCCATATTTCGTAGATGGTATGATCATTGTCCCGCAACATCTTGTATAATATAAGGTCCTCCCCATGTAGGTGCAAACTTTCCTGCTCTTTTATCCCTTTGGTATTCCGGGATTTGCCGTAGAACATATTGTCCTTCCACAAAGTTGCACATTTCACTTTTTTATTATATTCTTTCGCCAATATTTTTTGATAATTTTCCATTCTTTGAAGCGTAACTTCTCTTCTTTCTTCTAAGTCATCCAACTTTTCAATCTGAGTTCAAGTTCTTTTCCCATGCTTCTGTTTTTGTTGTGGGTAAATGACTTCCGTTGGAATAACTGCTTCTGCTCCATATTTGAGAAAAAATGGTGACTCTCCAGTGGACTCCCTTCTTGTTGTGCGATATTCCCATAATTTATTATGAAGTTGTTCACACCATCGTTTATGATGGTCATCTAGAGTTTTCTTTAGATTCATGGTAATTGTTTTATTTGTTGCTTCAACTTGCCCATTGCTTTGTGGATAAAGTAGAGTAGACTTATTATTTTGAATATTGAATGCTTCGAAACTATGGCTACCGGAATCCCAAAAAAATCTACATATTATATTTTCAAACAAAAATTTAAAAACATTTGTATCTCTGATATGTGCAAGAGCTTTGGCCTCAACCCATTCAGTGAAACAATCTGTAGCTACAATTAAATATTTTCTGTTTTAGTACCTTCCACTAATGGCCCAACAATGTCTATCCCCCACTTTGCAAATGGCCAAGGGCTGAGTACGGAATTAAGCTCTGTTGTGGGTGTTTTTATTCTTTTTACATAACGTCACATCTTTTTACTACACTTTCCGCATCTTTATGCATAAATGGCCAGTAATATCCTTGCGTTTTTGCTTTTAGTGCAAGTGATCGTCTTCCACTATGATTTCTCGTATCTCCATAATGTATATCTTTGAGAATTTGCTGCCCTTCTTCTTTTGATAAACATCGAAGCAAAGGTCCCAAAAAAGATCTGCGGTATAGAATCTTTTCACGCAACTGATAATTCACATATTTCGATTGCACATTTCTTGCCTCTTTAGTGTTTGCGGGAAAAATCCCATCCTGCAAGTATTGATATATTGAAACTCTCCAATCTTCTCTGGATAATTCATTTTCAGATTTTTGTGGAAAATCTGTATCATCTTTGTCAGTTGCATCTTCAATATGTTCCTCAACTTCTTCTTCCATGTTTTCAACTGCCCACAACTTAATTGACGGATCATAAATGCACCCAATTTTGACTAATGTAGTGTTTTGATCCTTTATCATTGAAGAAATAAATGCTAGTGCATCAGCATGACGATTTTTATCTCTGGAAAAATGTCGAAAATTTATATTTGGGATTTGAAGTGCCAATTTTTGTACAAGATTTTTATATTCTATCAAATCGTCATCAAGCGCTTGATATTTCAACTCAACTTGCCGAATTATCAATTGTGAATCACTTGTGAGCCGCACATCACAAATTCCAAATTCAATGATAAGTCGAAGAGCATGAAGCACTGCCTCATATTCCACTATATTATTTGTATGCTCACCAAACTCAATACGAAATGCATGTACCATTCGATCTCCCGTAGGAGTTGTAATTACAATTCCAATTCCCGCACCTTCTTTATTTCGCGCTCCATCGACAAATACCTCCCATCTGCGGGAATTTACAGAGATTAAAATATCTTGTGAATCATCGTCTTTTATTCCAGGCAACCCTTGGATTTCAAAATCATCATATATTGGTAAGTCCGCAAGGAAATCTGCTAGGACTTGCGATTTTTGCGCAGTTTGCATTTCAAATAAGATGTGGAACTGTTCCAGTTGTGCATTCCATTTTGCTATTCTTCCCACTTTTCCAACATTCTTCAGCACAGATTCTAACGGACCTTTGCTTGGCACCCGCACATAATGTGTCAGAAAATATGTGCGTAATTTCTGAGTAGCAAAAACCAGGGTTAAAATTAATTGTTCAATTTTGGTGTAGTTTCTTTCCGTAAGGTTAAGAGTTTTACTGATGTAATACACTGGTTTTTCTACTTTGTCATATGTTCGTACCAATACTGCACTTACAGCATCTTCGGTTGCGTCTATGTACAAGGCGAGCACTTCTACAGGTTCTGGCTTTTGTAATGCGTGAAATGTAGCGAGATAAGCTTTAATACTTAGAAAAGCTTGTTCACAGTTCTCGTTCCATACAATTTTATTTTTCTTTTTCAAAGTATCAAAAAAGGGCTTACATATGTCCGATGATCTAACAATGAATCTGATGAGTGCGGCCAAACAACCATTCAATTTCTGTACTTCTTTAACATTTCTTGGAGACGGCATATCAACAATTTCCTGAATCTTTGCTGGATCAACTTCAATCCCTCTTTTGGTAACCAAGTACTCCAAAAACTTTTGACGTAACCCCAAAAATGCATTTATCGGGATTAACTTTCATTCTGAATTTCCGCAAGGCTTCGAATATTTTTTTCAAATCTTGTAAATGATCCTTTGAGAATTTACTCTTCACCAGCATGCCATCTAAATAAACTTCGAGTGTGCGGCCTATCCATGGTTTAAAAATTGTGTCTACGAGTCGCTGATAAGTTGCTCCTGCATTTTTTAGCCCAAATGGCATTCTGGTATAACAGTATAAACCGTGTGGAGTGAAAAACCAGTGTGTTCTTGATCTTCTTCAGCTAGAGCAATCTGATTGTACCCTGAATGCCCATCCATAAAGGATAATGGCTCGTGTCCTTCAACAGCGTCCACCAACTGATCAATGCTGGGAAGCGGATAGCTATCTTTTGGGCATGCCTTGTTTAAGTTGGTGAAGTCTATGCAAATTCTTACTCCGCCATTCTTCTTGGGTACAATCAACTCCTTTTCAACAAATGATATTCAGGTGCTACCTTGCGTATGTGTTGTCGAAAAGGTGTAGTTTATGGGTGTATGCGCAACTCGTGTTGAACAATAATTTGATCGATTCCTGACATGTCCTCTATCTTCCATGCGAAAATGTCCACATAGTATTTAACTAAAGTGACCAAATTACGCTCCCTTTCTGTTTCCATCAACGTTCCAATTTTAATCATTCTGGGAGTTCTTCTGTTCATATGTTGACAATTTTGGTTTCTTCAATGGATGTAAAAGTGGATTTGGGAGCTCCTAATTGTGTGGGAGATCCCTTTAACTGTTATGCTGGAAGACTGCCTTCATCAATTTTTGGCTGGTTTCTTTTATTGAAATACCTTCATTTGTTTCATTTACTACCTTACTTCCCGCAGTCTTTATCATGTATTGGCTTAGGGCTTTTTCTTTAGCCTTCATTTTTCGTTCTTTTTTCTTGTCTCGTTGCTGATGTTATCGCTTTTCATTCATGCGGATCTCTGCAAGAATACAAGATTTTGCTTCACTTTGGTCTCCTTTTATATCCATTTCCCTTGCGGTGTCGGGAACCGCAAGTATTGGTGGTATGTTAAAGTTACCCCTTTCAATTGATGGACCCAATGTCTACCAATGATGGCGTTATATGGAGATGGAGCCTCCACTACGCTGAATTTTGTCAGAATACTTGTTGGTCCAGCCGCAACATCAAGCAAGATTTCCCCTTTTGGTTTTGAAGCTAGTCCATTAAACCCATAGATTATGTAGCAAGAAGGCGTAAGCTGATCATCCTTTAATCCCATCATCTGGAAGGTATCATAAAAAAGTACATTAAGATAGCTTCCCCCATCCATAAGAATCTTCCTTACATTCCAACCTGATACAGGCAGTGTAAGCACTAGCAGATCATTGTGCATTTCAATTTCCTGGTCAACCTCGTTCGTAGAAAAAATGAGCGGGGATGCCATCCATTCTTCCCATGCTTCAGCAACTCTTCCCGCAACCTTGAAGACTTCGTGACTGCGAACCCTTTTATGCAGTTTTTTATCAATAGATGCACTCATGGATGATTGACCTGATTCAAAATGGGAAATCATGTTAATAGTTTGATCATTCTGCGAATATTCATTGTTTTCCCCTTATTGAGTCTTGGGGGAGGGTCAGGTAAATAAATAAATTCTTTTAGTTCCCCTGCATCGATCAACTTTTGCTCTTGCATCTTTAGATTCCTGCATCGGCTTGTGGAATGGCCCCGATAGCAATGATATTCACAATATTTCTTTGAATTCTGCGTGTGTGGAGGCTGCTTTTCTTTTGTCCATGGCCACTGAAAATCTTGTTTGTTTTTTATTTCATTTAGGATTTCTGAGTAAGAGGTGTTGAGTTTAGTGAAAATTTTCTCCTCCAATTGGCGGATAAATTTTCTTCTATCTTCAGATTTTGCTCGCTTTGATTCAACGTCAGAAGTTTCTCCCGCAACCCTCTTTCCGGAACTGGTTGACCGTTCTATAAAATTTTCCATGTTGGCGTTCCCCTGAGGCTGAGACATTATTCTGGGATGCTTCCTTTGTATGTCCTGCAATCTTGCATATTTTTCAATAATATTTCTGAGCTTCTTTGTTTTTCGGGTTTTTATCATGAATATCAACAAAAAGTTGGCTTTCTCGGTTGGCTATCCCCCATTTATAACAATTGATAACAACTTCTGGAATTACATCTCCTACTGCTTGACAGATCGTCTGCCATCGATCTGTATAATCACTGATGGATTCCTTTGTCCATGATGCAAGGGAATATAATTTGTCCATGCTTTCCTCTGCGGGCTTATTGTACATATATGTTTCTAAAAACTTGCGGGTCAATTGGGTGTAAGAATGCACCGACCCTTCTGAAAGGTTATCATACCATGCTAGAGCTATCCCTTTCAAGCTTGAGGGAAAATACCTGCACATAACAACGTCATCTTGTTCCCACCTGGTCATGATGCGATTGTAATACTTCAAGTGAGTTGTTGGATCTTTAGTCCCATCATAGCATTCAAAGATGGGAATACTACAGTTATGCGGTATTGGGGCATATGCAAGATGTGGTGCTAAAGGCGTTCTTCTAGCTTCTTTTAACACTTCTTCTAATCGTCCACCCTCTTTATTTTTCAGAATTTTAATCTCTTCTTGCATTTGCTCCATATCTTCAAAGTATTTTTGCCATCTGTTATTTTGCAACTCTGCACCATCAAAATCCAATCTATCTGGTTTATTCCGCTGATATGCGGGTTTCACTATCATTACTCTCTGATCTCTATTGACTTTCGCTCTTCTTCTTTCGGGTCTATTGGAGCTAGCTTCTTGCCCCCGTATTCTAGTTGTAGATGGTTCTGCAGGATGCTGGGCTTTTTGTTTAAGTATTTGGTTTTCTTGGGTCAAAAGTTTAATTTTTTCCGCACAAGTCTGTTGTTCCTTGCGCATCTCTTCCATTTCTTCCATTATTTGTTGAATGGGATCAATACTATTTTGAGATATTTCTTCAGATGATTGAGTAATTGAGTGATTTTCAGAATTGTTCACTTGATCATTCATATGTTGCGACCTTTATGATTCTGCCACCATTTCCCTTTCTTGAGAAATCTCGATGGTACGATTCCCCAAATTTCTGCATTATGATCTTGATCTTGATCTTGCATGGTTCTATGTGATACCGCTTCCATTTTCGTAATTCTTCTTGTAATGTTGTGATTTCTTCTTTGCTGATTCTTATGTTGTTGTAGGAATTTCTTTACTAATATTCTAAAAGAGTTCAGATAATAAGTTATGTGTTTCAAAAGGTTTTAACATCAATATTAAATATATAATTCAATCTTTTTGAAAGAAATTATTAAACTTAGTTTTTTAACACACAGTCCGGGTAATTTTCTAGTTTAACGAAGGTTTTAAAAGTTCATGGGCAAACAAATTAATATCAAGTTCAAAAATTCAATTGAAAACATATTTCAATGTTTTTTGCAAGAATCAAAAATTTACCTAAACATAAAAATCAAGAACTAGATAAACATAACATAATTGTTTGGTGAAAATTTATGAACTAGATTTTCGGATCTACGATTTTTATATATATGTGATGTATGAAATGATGAAACAAAGCACATGACCATAATGACCAAATCTATATATACATCAACTAATTAATTCAGAATAAAACTTTATGCAATTTTTTTTCAATATCACTCAATCATTGTATTTAAAGAAAAGAATTTTCCAAAATAACATAATTCAAAATTTTATAGAAGAAAATTTTGACAGGTAGAATAAATGATGTTAAAGAAAATATGAATACTAAGAATGAATGCTTTAATTAATAATCAAACTCTAGACTTCGGTTTCCCCATCACCACAGGATCCATGAATTCAACCATCGACAATCACTAACAGCATCTGCTCCATCAATGTCACAACCATCTACAACATCACCACCAAACCACAACAACATCACATTATCATCGAATTACGATGA
>JAJJMC010005300.1:0-14608 GCA_023531435.1 Papaver californicum
TGGTGGTGTTTGTGATCAATGGTGGTGGAGGCGGTGACATTAATGTTGGTTGGAAGTTATGGTGTAACTAACGACACTAATAGTAATAGGTGGTTGTTGTTGTAGTAGTTAGTGTTGGTGAGTATTGATGGCCACAGTGTAATTTTGTGTCATTACGACATGGATAATGTTATATTTTGGAAATATGTCGTGGTTGAACATTTTTAATTTTAAAATAAACTTGGGTATAATAAAAAAACACGAAATATGACAACTACAAAAGCACTAAAACAATTATCACTTTATACAGTAGCAACAAGAGACCGACATTGATCAAAAATGACACATAAAAACTTACATATTGTCAAGCCCGTGCCGCTATGACAAGAATATGCATTCGATGACAAGAATATGCATTCGATCGTGGTTTACAATTATAGCTTCCACACCTGTTCATTTGGGATCAGCTCCCAGATAAGATAAAGAAAGGACAAGAATCAAAGAAAAAAAGGTGATTCAAATCAAGATTTCTCCAGTACCTTATGTTATGTTAAATCACAAAAAAAAAATAGAGTCGAAAGAAACCGGAGCAATGTTGTCTCAGACTACCTGTCTCCTTGTAGTTGGATCTCCAAGTTTTTAGAATGCTCCAAAGCTCCAGTGGTTATAAAAAGGAAAACCAAAAATAATTGTCTTAGGATCATCTAATTCTCTTATAAACCGTGACATAGCCTTTTAAAACAATTATAACTTGTATCTTTCTTATGAAATCGTTTTCCTAGAATTTTAATAATATTCAAACATCACTTATCAATTTAAATATGTATTTTCAACCCAACCCATTAACAACATAAGAAAATTATGTAACATTATTCTCTAAATGCTTTATAGTTACATGTAAGTTCTTTAAGAAGTACATAAGAAAAATAATTATGGCGTGTTCACTAAGATTCGATATAAAATGGGATTAATAGTTCTAAACACTAATAGTTCCAGGTTATATTCTAAATTAATGTACTTAAAAATGTATTTTTGAATAAATATCATATTTTCACCATTTAACATCAATTTACCAATGTACTTTGTGATAGGAGTTTGAGTAAATGTTTTTTATAGTGACGAAGTTAGTGAATCATATGAAGTTAGGATTTCGAAAGCAAAATGCACAATAATGCTTTAAGGCTTTCAAGAAAACTTGGCTGACCTAGAGATTTTTATTTCCTTCAGCCCTTCACAAACTTAATGGTATACCTAAAAACTCACTTCCATATCCCCAAAAATGATTTATTCCTTCATATTCATTTTAAGAGAAACTAGGTATGAAAGTATCAGCTTTTGAATTGTTCTGCAGGAATATAATTCCTGGGATGAATTCTGAACTGAGGATGCTTCTGTTATTTTAGTGTAACAATGACTCAGGCTTGCTTGCTCTTTATGTCTTGTTGTTTTCAAAAGATATCGACAATACTTGTTTCTAAAGCAACACACCCATTTAAAATAAGCCTTTATAAAATCTTGCCTAAAAAAGGTTAGCTAAAGCTTTTAACCAAAAGTATATTTACATAACACAAATTATGTTTAACCAGGATTCAAATTTGTGTAACTTAGTAGCCTTAGCCTACAAGGAAGCTAGAAATGTTTCAACGATTAAACCAATAGAAATTGAGTTATTATATATGTTTGGTTTCGAAACTACAAGAATGTTATTTCCGAAACCTAGTTTACATAATGTTTATCCTGATGATATTGGTTTCAAAACTGATGGTATGTTTGTGCGATCAAACTTGTATATTTCTATTTTATATTTTGATCAAATTGATAGCCACGTAAATGCTATATATTTATGCCTATATTTAGGCTAGCTATTTTTATGATTAATATTATTGTTTTAGACATTTTATAGAAATTTTATAGAAATTATAAGTAAATCCGATCACAGATGAATATATGACTAAACGTAAAAGCTTAAATGGGCATTTGCGGCTCTCGACATCAGAGAGAGACAAGGGTTGTGTTAGTACACCCAGCTAGTGTGTATGCGTCTAAACATGGGATATAAGAGGCAAGAGACGTGGCAAATCTGTCAGTGTATCTCATTTCTTATAACAAAGTTATAAAACAGAGGAAGGATTCGAGCGTTATCCATTTCGTGTGAAGTAGGTCTCTTATCTGTTAAAAACCTAATATGTATATTCTATCACAATATGAACATACATAATTAGAAGCGGAAGTAAAAGAAAGGGATTATAAATACCTCCAGCCATTGATGTTGAATCCTTGAGTTTGCCCTAATTTTGGTTGCTATGAATTTCGGTGTCAAACCTTCTTTCTCAATTGTAGATGGTGTATGCAGGATATGAGAATGAATTTGGTGACCTTTCTGTTCTGTTTTCTATCTTTCTGAAAAACTAACCCTAGCCATCATAGGGCAGTTACCGATAGATATATAGAGATGGGTTTTCTGAAGGTGGGAGAGAGTAGTGGGGATAATGGGGCTAAATCACATATGTCTTTTTCCCCTTTATTTTAGCCCAATTAGAAAAAGTCTAACATTCTCCCACTTGATCCATTTCACGAAAGACTCCATATACGGATCATGGCGATTAATTCTCTTTAGAGCAAGAATTGTTCTTCTGTGTATCACAATATACTTAGTCTTTCACCACTCATACTTAACTTAATGAATAAACCATATGTTTACTCTAGGTCAAACTGTAATGATATTTCTCAACAAAATAACTGAAGTAAGTACGTACATAAATTCCAAATGAGAAATAATCCAACTAAAATAAAAGCTTTAGAAAACCATAAAGAATGTACTACATTATAGGACCAAGTCCCATCCTTACTACATGATCCTTGAATCCTTTAATATGCATGCCTTTAGTCAAGGGATCAGCTATCATCAATTCAGTGCTAATGTGTTCAATGATCACTTTCTTTTCCTGCACACGTTCTTTTATGGCTAGATACTTTATGTCGATGTGTTTACTTCGACTTCCACTCTTATTATTCTTAGCCATAAAAACAGCAGCTGAATTGTCACAGTACATTCTTATTGGTCGGCTAATAGAGTCAACAACTCTTAGCCCAGAAATGAAGCCTTTCAGCCATACACCATGTGAGGTAGCCTCAAAACAAGAAACGAACTCAGCCTCCATTGTAGAAGTGGCCGTCAAGGTCTGCTTGGCACTCCTCCAGGATATTGACCCATCAGCTAGTATGAACACGTATCCTGATGTAGATTTGCGCGAATCATTGCAGCCTCCAAAGTCAGAATCGGAGTACCCTACCACTTCAAGACTGTTTGTCCGTCTATACATAAGCATGTAATTCTTAGTACCTTTAAGGTATCTTAACACTTTCTTCGCAGCCTTCCAGTGATCGATTCCTGGATTACTCTGATATCTTCCTAATACTCCAACGGCATATGAAATGTCGGGTCTGGTACAGACCTGAGCATACATAATGCTACCAACAGCTGAAACATATGGAACGCTTTTCATTCGCTCCCTTTCAATGTCATTCCTGGGGCATTGGTCCAAACTGAACCGATTGCCTTTTACAATGGGTGCTATACTTGGTGAACAATCTTTCATACCAAATCTTTCTAAGACTTTGTTGATATAGGATTCTTGAGACAAACCTAAAATGCCTCGAGATCTATCTCTATGGATCTTTATGCCAATGACATAAGACGCCTCACCCATATCTTTCATATGAAAGTTACTTGAAAGAAATTGTTTCACCTCATATACTAATCCTTTATCATTGGTTGCGAGCAAAATATCATCCACATACAACACAAGGAAACACATCTTGCTCCCACTGACCTTAAGGTATATACATTGATCCATAGCATTTTCTTTGAATCCAAATGAAGTAATGACTTTATGGAATTTCATATACCATTGTCGAGAAGCTTGTTTCAACCCGTATATGGATTTATTAAGCTTACAAACCAAATGCTCACGATCTTTAGAGACGAATCCTTCAGGTTGTTTCATATAAACCTCTTCCTCTAAATCGCCATTGAGAAATACCGTTTTCACATCCATCTGATGTAGCTCTAAATCAAAATGAGCTACTAATGCCATCACCACTCGGAAAGAATCTTTCTTTGATACAGGAGAAAAAGTCTCTGTGTAATCGATTCCTTTCCTTTGAGTGAACCCTTTGGCAACGAGTCTAGCCTTATGTCTCTCGATGTTGCCATGCGAGTCTTTCTTTGTTTTAAAGACCCACTTGCATCCAATGGCTTTTACACCATCGGGCAACTCGGCGAGATCCCAAACTCTGTTGGATGCCATAGAGTCCATCTCATCATTCATGCCATTCATCCATAAAACTGAATCTCTAGAATTTATGGCTTGTGTAAATGACATAGGATCATTATCGTCCCTAATGTTACAATCCGAATCTTGCAGATACACTAAATAATCACTAGAAATAGTTGATTTTCTTGCTCTATTAGATCTCCTCAATGGAACTTGTTCATCCTCACGATGAACAACTTGTTCCTCCTCACGATGAACAGTTTGTTCCTCATTACCATCATGATCTATTAGATTGTTGTCAACTTGTGGAACCTCAATGGTTGGTTGTATAACACGCAATTTATCCTGAGGTGCGTGAATAACAATCAACTTACCACTTGAAAAAACAGTAGGTGGAAGTTGATCAATATCATTTTCAGGAACAATATCCTGAAATTGATCACTCCCACTAATCAAGTCATTCTCAAGAAATTTAGCATTTCTTGATTCCACAATTCTAGTGCTATGAGACGGACAGTAGAATCTATAACCCTTAGACCTTTCAGCATATCCAATGAAATGCCCACTAATAGTCCTTGGGTCTAGCTTCTTCTCTTGTGGGTTGTACACTCTCACTTCAGACGGGCATCCCCAAATGCGTACATGTTGCAAACTCGGTTTCCATCCTTTGAATAACTCAAAAGGCGTCTTTGAGACGGCCTTGGAAGGAACCCGGTTTAATATGTACGCTGCCGTCTTAAGAGCTTCTACCCATAAAAATGATGGAAGTTTAACATTACTTCTCATACTTCTCACCATATCCATTAAAGTTCGATTTCTTCTTTCTGCTACACCATTCTGGTCTGGAGAACCAGGCATAGTGTATTGGGCAACAATCCCATGCTCTTGTAGAAATTTTGCAAATGGACCTGGTGCTTGTCCGTTCTCTGTGTATCTACCATAGTACTCTCCACTCTATCTGATCTCACAATCTTAATGTGCTTACCACATTGTTTCTCTACTTCAACCTTAAACAATTTAAAGGCATCCAGAGCTTCGTCTTTGGAACGAAGTAAGTAAAGATACATATATTGTGAATAATCATCTATGAAGGTGATAAAGTATTTCGGATCATTAGCGTTCATGTCTGTACAACAAATGTCCGTGTGTATGATCTCTAATAGGTTCGAACTTCTCTTGGCACCAATTTTGTGTTTGTTAGTTTGCTTTCCCTTAATGCAACCAACACAAGTATCAAAATCAGTAAAGTCTAAAGTAATAAGTACCCCATCCTTTACCAATCTCTTAACTCTCTCAATGGAGATATGTCCCAATCTCCGGTGCCACAAAATTGAGGAGTCCTCATTCACAATACATCTTTTTAACCCAGAACTAACATGCATAGAACTTTCAGTGATATCATTTTGCAAATAAAGACTATATAAACCATCAGACAAAATACCATAACCAATAACTTCAGAATTTCTGAGAATACTAAAGCCAGAATTCGAAAAGTTAAAGGAAATTCCTAAAGGTACAAGTCTTGAAACTGAAATCAAGTTTCTAGTGAAATCTGGTACATAAAATGTCTTTTCTAAATGCAAAGTAAAACCACTACTTAAAATTAAACTGCATGTCCCAACAGCTTCCACATGTGAACTCATCTTACTGCCTGAATAGATGTAGTGTTCACTTCCCATTGGTTTCCTTTGGTTTGTCATACCCTCCAAGGTATTCGAAACATGGATTGTAGTACCAGAATCAATCCACCATGTATTATGATTAATATTAACCATATTAGATTCATAAACAAACGCTAAAAAATTATCACCCTTTAATTCAGGAATGTCATAATTGACATCAGAAATATTTCCAGTTAAAATTGCTGCAAAGAAAAATATATACATGCTTATAAATAAAAATTTGAGACTTAAACTTAATCATGATTTACCAATGCAAGTCATGTATAAAAAATATGAATCTAGTGACATTAAACTTGCCTGTGGGATAAAGTCCTACTCAAATTAGATTCATAAACTACATGATGAAACTATTAAACCATATTCATTCCTTAATTCATGTGGGTAGATTAAGGAACATAATTTAATATTTCACTCCAATTAATCATACAAATATAATAAAATTTCCGGTGGGCATATTTCATCATATTACGTATGATTAATTACAAATTTATGTCTATTTTCCACATGTAATTTCTTAAGAAAATTTTTAAATAACTAGAGATGTTGTGGCTACTCTCTAATTACTAAAATTATTAAATCACTTGACATAATCTTTGTTTATGTATAATCCTAATGGTCATAATATATATTTCTTTAACTAATTATTTATAACCATTGCACATATCAACAAATAATAAACACCATGAGAAACCAGACGTCACAAATGTCTTTAGCACTATATGGCATAATAGACTTATTCACAACATTCTCTGTATACTATCTATCCTAGTTAAGGCTAAACAACCAAATTTCCAAGACACACATTCAAATGCACATATTTTTATTTCGGAAAAAGAACCAAGTATGCACCGTTCAGAGGGAATACCTCTGTATTCAGTATGCATTATGCATGTTGCTCAGAAATCATTAGACACTGTGTATTGTTTAAATATGTATTAAAAGCACATATGATTTACCATCATTAAAGATAAGATACCACACTCTTTGAAACAAACAGTAATAAATTAAAAATGAATCAACCATGATTGGCACAAACATCAAAGGTGACTAGCAATTGATTTCTCTAATCCCTTTAATCAACAAAATCAGAATATTCACATTGACTCTAGTATGCAAACAAATTAATTCCAATTAGAAAACCCGACAGTCTTGTCACATGATGATTCATTCACAGGAGTCAATACCCATTCACATGCAGCACTACGCATGGTTTCTTAGCAAACTTATTCTTCTGGATTCATCTCAATGTAGTCAAAAACATAATCCTATAAATGGGACTGCTGGTAGTATAGGACATTAAGACCGACATACGAACCTATATGTATATCAATGTAGTTCAAAACGAGATGTTGCCTGAATTTAACTAATCAAATTAATGTGATGAAGTTAAAAATGAATCAACGCTGTTGTTCTTCCTTCTTTCATCGGATAAAAAAAAAAATCAGCACTACCATATTACTAATCACTGTAATGCATTTTGTTCTTATGATGCGTACAGAGATTTTAATGGTTTTAACAAATATTCTTCCCATTTTGCATTAAGAATATCACCATCGTTACAGACTATTTTCTGTTCTTCAATAGTTTGTTTTATTTGTGTGATAAACGGGTTTGTCTCTATTTACACAGATACATAGCTATGCACAAAATGCTTGTTGGCGATAACAACAATGAGAGAATCACATATTTTATTGGAAAACACCACAAAACAGGAACAATTTTTCATGGGTTCTTAACAAAATTAAATCAAATCAACAAGCAGAAGAGATTAAGAATTGACCTGGTGTTTTAGGTATTTTAGTTTAACAATACATATGATTATGAGAAAACCCAAAACCCAAAACATCCATATATTAGGTATTCACAGATTCATGAATCAATTTACCCAAACCCAAAAAGAACCCAAATTTAATCAAGGCAGAGGTTAAAGAAGCTCTGATACCAAATGTTAAAAACCTAATATGTATATTCTATCACAATATGAACATAAATAATTAGAAGCGGAAGCAAAAGAAAGGGATTATAAATACCTCCAGCCATTGATCTTGAATCCTTGAGTTTGCCCTAATTTTGGTTGCTATGAACTTCGGTGCCAAACCCTCTTTCTCAATTGTAGATGGTGTATGCAGGATATGAGAATGAATTTGGTGACCTTTCTGTTCTATTTTCTATCTCTCTGAAAAACTAACCCTAGCTATCATAGGGAAGTTACCGATAGATATATAGAGATGGGTTTTCTGAAGGTGGGAGAGAGTAGTGGGGCTAATGGGGCTAATGGATCACATATGTCTTTTTCCCCTTTATTTTAGCCCAATGAGTAAAAGTCTAACATTATCAAGCAACTATTTTCCTTTCTTCTCGAAAGGAAAGGTTTCAGGCGGCATAAAGGGGATCTGGGCTATTGAGGAGATGAGTTTTGTAGATGGAAATGGATCAGAGAAGGGGATTCGGTGGTGGCTTTGATGTGAGAAGAAATTGCGGGGTTTCTGTCTAATGGAAGAATAGGTTTGATTGCCTGAATTGTTGACATGGTGGTGTTGATGCTGATTTGGATTAGAATTGATTCGAATTTGGAAAGATTGGTGGTTGTTTGTGAGACCAAGAAATATCAAGAGTGAAGAAAATGGTGGTTGTGATAATGGGTAGAGATTAGCTGATGCCGTGAAATAGATTGGGTGTGAGTTCACTGTTGAATGAATCAATGGGTTGTCTTGAATGTTTGAGATGAATGATTGAATGGGTTTTCTGTGGAGGAGTGGAAAACATGTATTTGAACTGTGAATCAGAGAGAAGAAGATGTAGGGAAGATGGCAGCGAGATGATTAGGTCTGTGGTCGGAAAGAGAAGGCTTGGTTTTAGAATTCAGGGAAGTTGTTGATGTTGTTGTCGTTGATTTTGAGGAAGAGAAGACAGTTGAAACAAGAGTGAAATGGTTTTGTTTGCTGCCATCAATTTGATAAATGGTGCAGAAGAGATGGTGTTATTTGCCAAGTTCTGAGCTATGTACAAGAGAGAATTGGAGATGGTTTTCGAATTGGTTGGTTATGGCAAAAAAAACAATGGTTGATGGTGACGATGTTGACTTCTTAGAAGCTGAATGGTTTTGATGGTTTGATATTTTGTAGGTTGTGTGATTTGAATGATGAATGATAAATTACAGAGGCATGAGCAGATTTTGGTGTTAGAAGCACCAATTTCACATGTTAGAATTCAACCAGGAAATGCACTCAAAGGGCTTGATGAAATGTTTGAAAGAAAGTAACCGGAGATGGAAAGAACAATTTTTTAGGACCCCTCAGAATTTGAGGAGACTATCCCCCAGTTTTACAAAGGTCATCAGGAAGTATTTGGTGGCACCCCTATCCATATAATTTTAGATATAGCTAAAATACCCTTACTTAATTAGAGTTAATAATTAATATTAGTTAAATTAGTTAATTGTTAGTATTAGATGAGATAAAATATTTATGTTAGAGAAGAATTATTGAAAGAGAGAGAAGTAGAAGGAGAAGAAGAGTTTTGGGAGAAAAATCTTGAAACCTAGATTTTGTTTCATAAATTCAAAATGAGTGATTCTAGTGCAAGATCCTAGTGCAAGCTCAGAGGAATCAGAACCTTCAAATAGTAGAGTAAACAAACTATTCGTTAATCTTCACAACGATCCGGAGATGGATGATTTGTTAGATGGTGAATATTTTATTACCCAAACCCAATTTCAATCTCAAAATAAGGGTTTTTACGAGATAAACGAGGATAACAACGAAGAATATGAAGATTATAATGCTTCTAATGCTTATGTATACTTGTTAATGTGGTTTTGTTGCGTAGGTTGGCTTAAATTTGATGGAAAAAAAAATCAAATTGTATATATTAGATTCGGCTAGTTAGATATAAGTTCGTCTAGTATATTGAAGAATACATGTAGTTTAACTCTGTGTTAATAGAGGCTTGGACTAAGTTCGACTACCTAATTGAAGAACACATAATATTCGGCTAGTTCGAGCTGAAACAAAGTTATGTTCAGCTAATTCGAGCCCAACATTGTCTTAGCCGAACTTTTAGTTACAGAAGTAGCGGGAACTTTTAAGTAAATAGTTTAGCAGTATATGGTAGTAAAGGGCCTAGCCGAACAAAAGTGTTCGGTTTATATATGATTTATCGACGTTGTCGAACTTATATGTTCGGTTAGATATGCATATATATGCGTAGCCGAACTTTGTAGTATTTTCACGAACTCTATAATTCAATTGGAAAAAAAAAATTGGCTAACATTTCTTTTTTGTAAATTGTAAAACTTAAACCATGCTAACCAAATATTCAGTTAACATATAACTTCATAAAATTTAAACCATTCTAACCAAATATTCAGTTAAAACCATATTGTTTGAACATAAAATAAAACAACCCAACAACACAATAACATATCATATTCACCACTTACTACATATTGTGTATAAAACGTATTCAAGATAACTTAAAACATTCAAGAAAAACGAAAGAAAGCACAACATAGGTATGCAAAGTGATCAATCTCATTGATCTCATAAAATTCTTCCACTCCTTGTTACTCTCTACTTGGTCCTAGTCTCAACAACTTTTACTCGTTTCTTCTTCTTCTTCTTCTCCTTTCGTAGGCTCATTAACGTCTCCATCTTCCTCAAATGGACCAATGTACTCACCAGCTTCGTTGTAGTATCGGTTAAAAGAGAAGTCCTTTTCCCTAAAAAAAATTCTCGGATCAAAATTCGTATCAGCCTCCATCATCCGAATCATTTCTGCCTCGGATCCTTCATCCGAAGACGAAACTTCAACGTAGTTGAGGGGATTGTCAGCACTGTTCCACCAAGAATCAGGATCGTTTATCATTTGTGAAAAATCTGGATTATCCAACATCATTTGATATACTTGTACATTATAAACTCCTTTTGGTAAATTGAAAAAAGGAAGAAAAAATTTCAGCCTTTCGAGCTGGAGAAAAAACTTCATCCATTTCATCCAACGCAACCTTTTTCTTTTATTACAACATTTCCTTTACCTTCTTTCAGAGCATAATATGGATAAACCAATGTAAATGTTCGGCTATGAATGATATATATCGAATTAACCGAACAAAAATTTCGGTCGATAATAAGAAAGTTCGGTTAGGATTAACACTACAGTTACCAACAACAAAGTAATGTTCGGAAAATGGACAAAAGCATCTTTAACCGAACATTTTGATCCCAATTTGGGACACAAAAGTTCAGTTAGTAAAATATATTATCGACCTAACCGAACTACTAAGTTCGGTTGAAAAATCAAAGTCAAAACAAAAGTTCGACTATCCCCTAAATATAATTCTCAACCGAGCTGTGCTTGTTTTCTTCCTACCAGAAAATTCGGTGGGTAATCCTAACCAAACTTTTCTCCTGCACTACCTATTGAACATTAATTTTCATGATTTCAAGTCGAAATAACACTAAAAAAACGCATAGAAATGAATGAGTTTGCCGGGTATTACCTTCTAACATTAGAATTGGAAGATTCAACCTTTGATTCTTTCTTTTGGGTCTCGATTTTTCCTCCACCTTCAACAATCGGTTTTTCTTCATTTTGTGGTATAAGTTCTTAAACCACTTCATCATTCAATTCTTCAGCAATCTTGGTAATACCAGGGTTCGGTTTAGCCATTTGAACAAGTTTTTAGTGTGATTACTAAATTAGGTTAGAGATGAGAAGAAGAGGGAAAAAAAGAGATGAAAAGTTCTTATTTTGGTAATAAAATTAGTTTATATTTTGATTTAGGTTTATATATTATTAGGGTTAGGGTTTAGGTTAAATTGGTATTAGTTTAAGAAAGGGTAACTTAGTTATTTTATTATATTATGACACCCCTTAGCTTTGTAGGACATACGGCCTAAGTGGATAAGGGTCCACTAGTATAAATTTGGGCTTATGTGACAGTTAAAAACTGCCACCAAAACATTTATGTGACAGTTTTAAAAAAAAATTGCACTGTCATTAAAGCCTCTGTTATGAAAGGGTTTATAAAAAACTGTTACGGAATCATGACTATAAGTATCAGTTTTTTCATAAACTTGTCGTTGTTGAAAACATGCAATAACATTTTTTAAATAAAACTGTCATTGACAACTTAATTTCTTTTACTAAGGTGACAGTTTCTCCATAAAAACTGTCATTAAAAACTTAACTTCTTAGACTAAGATGACAGTTTCTTCATAAACCTCTCATTATTGACAAATTAATGTAACATTTTTTTAGGAAAACTGTCATTAAAAACTTAACTTCTTAGACTAAGATGACAGTTTCTTCATAAACTTCTCATTATTGACAAATTACTGTAATATTTTTTTAAAAAACTGTCATTAAAAACTTAACTTCTTAGACTAAGATGACAGTTTCTTCATAAAACCGTCATCAGTAACTCAATTTCTGATACTAAAGTAGTAGTTTCTTTATAAACCTGTCATTGTTGGCAAATATGAGTTATATTTTCTAAATAAAACTGTCATACAACAGTCAGCTTTGTAGAAGGCTAATTTGTAACAAGCTAGTTCATGATACAGTTAACGGTGACATGCTCAGTTAATATCGAGATAATTATGGAAAGAAAATTTAGCTTTTATAAAAATTGTCATTAAATTACTCAATAAACTGTTTAACAGATAGCTAGTACGGAACTAGTAAGTTCAAACAAAATAATTTAACTAGAAGTGAATGTACTACATAATTCAAAAGACTTGATATGAAAGTAATCTTAGTACTAACTAAAAGAAATTAGCAGTGAAGTTGGAAACCACATCCATTTTTCCGAAGTGTTGATCGAAATATACTCCTGCCAATTCATGTCCCCAATCTACTCCTGCCAATTCATGTCACCAATAACAACAGCACGTGGTTTACCCATACTCTTCGTACTTCCATGATCTCTCTTTCATTGTACTCGGACATCCTATGCAAAAAGAATACAAAGTAAGTATTGTTTGAAGTAACTAACCAAAAATGAAAATTGCATTTTCATAAAATAAGTACCATTAATTAATTTCATTCACTCACTCCCCAAAAACAACACCCACCAAACCAAGCACTCAGAAGCACCACCCATTCACCATTAACAAACCACCTACACCAACTCTGTAACCCACCACCAGCACTACTCACTCACCACAAGAAACTAATAGGTATCAAAGTCCAGTAGGGGGCAATTTTCACAATAAATCAACCACATCAATATTGCATTTGAGATATAAAAAACATATCAAGTTTTGGTAAAAGGCATTTTCATTTTTTCATTTGCAAAAACCCATTCATGTAAAGCCTTCAACAAACATACCAAAGTTCTAAAATCAACAACTAATTAAGAAGATGAAAATCAGAAAGAAAACAAGAAAACTCCAAAAGTGTACTTACCATTACTGTACATATTTAATATGCACAAACATGAAAAACATTTATCAACTATGTTTCCCGAACTCAAAAGAAAATAATGTTTCTTTCTACTACTTAAATATTCACCTTGGACAACTTTCAAACTTCAACGTATGCTTTTAATTAAAGTCTATGATAATATAAATAAAACTTATCAACAATCTCCATTTATGAATAATGCCTATTAACAGCCTTTCGCATGAGGTCCATAAGTTTCAGGAATAAGAACAAAAATAACCTGATGGAATCGAGCTCTTTTCTGGAAAATCTCATCTTCGTAGGATCCGACAGCTTGAATGAAGTGCTCCACCCTGATAAGATTCGGCTACACACAAAAAGAGAAATCAGATGATTATTAAAATCAAATTCTTAAATCTTTTTCAACAATAAGGAAACTAAATAGAATGAGAAGAATTAGGCAAAACCCAACTAGGATGAATACAATCACAACAAAATACCTTGCATCCATCTGTCAAGTATCCTCCCATTGACTCAAATTCCTTTTTGTATACGGCAATCAGCAAGTTGATGGCACCCTATGTACCATTTGAGAGAGAATTCATTATAATACTCCTATGTGCAACATTGTTATGAGTTTTAAACAGAAACTAAAGATATTCAACATCAGCTAACACACAACTTGTAGTGACTAAAATTAGACAATGAGATTCTCGAGTTGTTCCGGAGATAGCAAAACTCATAAAGACAGAATATCAGAAAAACAGATAACGAACCTCACGAATTTCCAGAGTTGGCATATGAGGCAGAAAATCATTGCCAACAAAGAAGCAAAGGAAGACGAAATCGTCCACAATGCATTCAAAATAAATCTCAAATGAAGGTTTTATCATTCTCGTTTCCAATTCCAAGTACTCTATGAGAATCCATATGTTGAGAAACTGTCAAAGACGTACAAGCTGGTAAATCAAGTACCGGAAATATATACTAAAAGAAATTTATACATGAATTTACCATCCTATGAGGATTTAGGTTCACGCAGGATTAGAAAATAACCTGGTAAGGTTTTTTAGCAACAACTGCAACTTCACCTTTATCGTCAAACTCACCAGATGTCCTCTTTACCGTCCCTTCACAATCTTCTGCTAGATGACCCATCTGACCGCACATGAAGCATTTATCTTGTTGTGCAGTGAAAACAACCTAAAAGTGCCACCTAAAAGTACAATTATTAGCCGCGCGCATAGAGGGAAAGAAAATAAAAATAAACAAGAAAGATCAAAA
>JAJJMC010005319.1:0-16402 GCA_023531435.1 Papaver californicum
ATATATATATATATATATATATATATATATATATATATATATATTATGTATATATATATTATGTATATAAATAATAATAAAAGTAGGAGCATCCGAGCCGGACTTTATACTGATATTTAGGGAAACACCGTTCACCTTAGTCAACATATGCACCATTCATTACTTCTATTTCCATCTTCTAATCTATCCCTGTGTTTGAATTTGATTGATTTCGAGCAATGTGAATTATATCCAGTTTTGGATGTTCAATGATTTTTTCAGTAGAGTTGCATTTTTATATGAATTTTAGTACGCTGAGTGCAAACTCATGTACATCAATTGGACTCATATAGGGTAATGATTCCCATAGCCGAAGAATTTAGTACGCCAACTAAATAGCTTGTTTAGTGTTTACCCTCAATCGTTCACAGGTAGCTAGGGTTTGGAGTATAGGTTTTGTGGGTACACCTCTTGTAAACCCTCACGAGACAAAACTCGTCCGATAAGGACACATATGGGTTTAAAGGTTTAGTGCACACGCTAAGTGCAATCGCGATGCCTGCGAAAGTGAGTTAGGATTTATTTTTTATTAGATTTGCTCGAGGACTAGCAAATAATAATTTTGGGGGTATTTGATAGACACATTTTCGTGTCTTATTTAGTCTCGTACTTGTATTAATAGTCCTCATATTTTGGTACTAATAATATGATTTTATGTGCTTTTAGGATTTTTGGAAGAATAAACTTTTGTGGAGAAAATTGGCTTAAAAGTGTTGAAAACACCCCCAGCAAAAGTGTTACAGGCACCTTCATATTGGATTAGGGCACCCCCTGATTTTGGATAAAGGAACCCAACTCCGGCTAAAGACACCCATATCAAATTCAAAAGGATTTTGTGGCGGAAAGCTTAAAAATGAATCTGCATGAAATTGTATACGTGAGTTAGAGGGCTTTAAGACAGTATATCTTCTTGCTATTTGTGTAAGAATTTGTACAAGTTAAGAAATTTAGAAGACTAAAGAAATCTCACGAGTGTCTGCGCTAAGCAGGGAAGAAAATCAGGGCAAGATCTTCTCACGTGAAACATAGAATTAGTTTCCTATTTCACTGGAAATCGTTTTTATGCTAATCGATATGTTGTTAGAAAAATAAGAGGAGACAGCGCGAAGATATATTACTCACGAGTTTAAACACAGAAACAATATCATGAAAAATAATCACCGAAATAATATTTCATCAATTGTGAGAAGATTTTGGATGATATGGAGGAGTTAATCGAGTTATGTGGTGCTGTAATATAAATATAAGTCGATGGGAACAAGTTAACGGGGGGTTGGCTTCGGCCAAAATAACATTAGAAAAAATCAAGTTCATCTCGTGAAAGAAGAAGAAGAAGAACAAACTACACTCAACAAAAGTCGCAGATTCTGTGACTAATTCATTTGAAGGAAAAAGCTCCAAGAAACAGTCGTATTTCTAACAACTGTTTCTGCAACGTATTATTTTGAATCTGAAACACTTGTCTTGTAACAGTGAATACTGCAACACTTAAAAACGTTGTAGTTTTCCTGATTTAGTGTTTATTGTTTATTTTCTTCTTATCAAGCACTTTTGAGCTATGTACCAACCTTTTGAGAGTGTCTTGGGAAAGATGAGCTAAACCCCATATGCTGTGGTGACGGAGTAAGCCGTTGTTTCAATAAAAATGGTATATTTCTATTTGAATTAATTTTTGCAATTTCTTTTATGATTATTTATCTTGATTTAATGATTTTTGTTAAGCAATTGGTGATTTCGTTAGATGGTACATGCTTTGGCCTAGGTTTTAGATGTTCCATGCTTTTGTTATACAATTGTTCTTTTGAAAATCTACTTATTGCAATATTTTAGAATCAAATTAAATGTAAGAATTGCATGAATATTAATTAGTTTGAATCACTTTAATTGGTTAATGGTGAAATCCATAACCTCAGTATTTGTTAATATTATTTTCATATTTTGTGTATATTTTTAGTTTAAATTAATTTTTTAAATCTAAATTCAATCTTCACAAGTTCGAGCGAACGATAACTTTATTTACCACTATTACAAAAATATCAATAGTTCTCATGGATCCTGTGTTCCACGCTTGCTTATGCGAAGGAGAAAGGGAAAACACACACATATTGCTATCAAAGTGTCAATACTCAAAATTTTTTTGGTATGAATAACAGTCTAATAATCTCAAACACTCTACTCAATCCTGGCGGCGATAAAAATTCGATATTGGTGCCCCACCAAATCACTTAGAGAAACAAAAAATTACAAATATAAAAATAGAAGGTGATATGGTCGAGATAAACTCCGAGATATGGTGACAACTATCATGTTATTTCTACACCTGAATTCTGTCCTTTTATGAATAGACCATTTAACCGGGCACACCAATTTCTATAGAAAAAAGAGCTAAGTTTCCATCTACCTAGAATGGTTAGTGTCATCCTGAATTGTTCACAAACTTCTAAATTTTGGAGTTTTATTATTACACTAAAAAGTTTCTCTCTTATCCCCAAACTTAAATCAAACAGTGTCCTCAATGTTTTAAAATAAAGAGCAGTACCGAGAGGAATAAAGAGGTAAGTTAGAAAGATAGTACCTGGGCGAAGCGTAGAAATCCTTCTATGGAGAATAAGACAGAAAATAAAAACCTAAAAACCTACAAAAATCTACTAATGTACAAAAACAACCCTGATGGTCAATCAGAGTAAGCAGGGTCCTCCAGAGGGACCTCCTCAACATCACCTGTAGGAAAAGGCTCTAAAAATGGTTTCAATCTCTGACCATTAACCTTGAAAGGATTTCTACCACCTTGAGTCTCAATCTCAATAGCACCATGAGGAAAGACAGTGCGAACAACAAAAGGACCGGTCCACCGAGAGCGTAACTTCCCGGGGAATAGATGCAGAATATCATACATAAGAACTTTTTGACATGGAGAAAATGACTTCCTTAAAATATATTTATCATGCACAAGTTTCATTTTGTTCTTATACTCCCTAGCACTATCATATGCATTTTTCCGAATCTCTTCCAACTCATTGAGCTGAAGCTTCCTGTGAGCTCCCGCTTTGTCAAGTGAAAAATTTAACTTCTTTACAGCCCAATATGCTCTATGTTCCTACTCGACGGGCAGGTAATATTCCTTGCCAAAAACTAGACGATAAGGTGACATTCCAATGGGGGTCTTAAACGCAGTACGGTAAGCCCATAAGGCATCAGTAAGCCTCAATGACCAGTCTTTCCTATTAGGATTAACTTTTTTCTCTAGAATACGTTTTATCTCTCTGTTGGGAGTCTCTACTTGACCACTAGTATGTGGGTGATATGGGGTAGCTACTTTGTGGGTAATACCATATTTCTTCATCAAGAGATTAAAAGGTCAAATACAAAAGTGTGACCCTCCATCACTAATTATAGCTCGTGGTGTACCAAAACGTGCAAATATGTTATCATTCAAAAACTGGACCACAACCTTGTGGTCGTTTGTTTTACACGAAACCGCCTCTATCCACTTGGATACATAGTCTACAGCGACAAGGATGTAAAAATAACCAAAGGAATTAGGAAAAGGACCCATAAAATCAATGCCCCACACATCAAAGACCTCAATGACTAAAATAGGGTTCAAAGGCATCATATTTATACAGGAAATGGTTCCTAACTTCTGACAACGCTCACAGGCAGCACAATAACTGTGGGAGTCTTTAAACAACAACGGCTAGTAGAATCCATACTGCAATATCTTAGCAACAGTATTCTTAGCACTAAAGTGACCCCCACAAGCATGATCATGACAAAAAAAAAATACTGGACTGGTCACTCTCAGGTATACATCTCCTAATAATCTGGTATGGAAAATACTTAAACAAGTAAGGATTGTCCCAAAAGAAATGATTTACCTCAGCTAAAAACCTAAAACGATCTTGTTTACCCCAGTGTTGAGGCATTTGACCAGTAACAAGATAATTCACTATATTCGCAAACCAAGGTGATTGGGAAACAAAGAATAGTTGTTCATCAGGAAAGTTATCCCTCACATGAGGAGAATCATCAGGGGAATCCACAAAAAGTCTAGACAAGTGGTCTGCTACTATATTTTCTGCACCCTTTTTGTCTCTAATTTCTAGCGAGAATTCTTGCAGCAAAAGGATCCATCTAATCAATCTAGGTTTAGTATCCTTCTTAGACAGAAGGTACTTCAAAACAGCATGATCGGTAAAGACTATAACCTTAGAAACAAAGAGATAGGATCTAAACTTGTCTAAGGTAAAAACAATAACTAATAATTTTCTCGTTGACCTAACACAACACCAATAGCATAATCTGAAGCATCACATATTATCTCAAAGGGTAGGTTCCAGTTAGGTGCCTGGACTATAGGGGAGGTAGTGAGTAAGGTCTTAAGCTTCTCAAAAGCCTCTAAACAAGCATCATCAAAGACAAACTTAACATCTTTTGCAAGCAAATTGCAAAGAGGTCTAGAAATCAAGCTAAAATCCTTAATGAATCGACGATAAAAACCTGCACGCCCTAAGAATGACCTAACATCTCATACAGTTTTGGGAACCTGTAAAGTTTTAATAAGGTCAACTTTGGCTTTGTCTACCTCTATACCCTTAGAAGATACAATATGCCCTAATTCCTGATCGAACCATGAAATGGCATTTTTCCCAATTAAGCACTAAATTCTTTTCCTTACACCTAGTCAACACTAATGTCAAATGATGCAAGCACTCATCAAAAGATGACCCAAATACTGAAAAATCATCCATAAAGACATCTAAAATCCGTTCTACCATGTCAGAAAATATGTTCATCATACAACGCTGAAAAGTAGCGGGTGCATTACAAACCCGAAAGGCATGAGTTTATACGCAAAGGTACCAAAGGGACAAGTAAAAATGGTTTTCTCTTGGTCTTCTGGGGAAATAACAATCTGATTATAACCAGAAAAACCATCTAGAAAGCAATAATGGCTATGTCCAGCTAATCTCTCAAGCATTTGGTCGATGAAATGAAGGGGAAAGTGGTCCTTCCTTGTGACGTTGTTCAGTTTTCTATATTCAATACAAATATGCCACCCCATGGTCACTCGGGTTGGGATTAACTCATTGTTATTATTCCGGACTACAATGATACCTGATTTCTTGGGAACAACCTGAACGGGGATGAACCACTTACTGTCTGAGATAGGGTAGATAATTCCCGCATCTAACAACTTAAGTACCTCAGTTCGAACTACTTCTTTCATGTTAGGGTTAAGTCGACGTTGCATCTCCCTAGACGGTTTGGTATCATCCTCTGAATGAATCTGATGCATACAAACAGTATGACTTATACCCTTAATGCCTGTTATGGTCCACCCTAAAGCTTCCTTATTGTCTTTAAGCACAGTCACTAGCCTACTTTCCTGGTTACTATCCAAGTCGGATGTGCAATCACAGGCAAAGTCTCAGATGGGCCTAAATACACATATTTCAGAGTATCTGGTAGTTATTTAAGGTTCAACTTAGAAGGCTCTTCTAAAAAAGTAATTAATGTAGACTTAGAAACTGGTAGTGGTTCAAACTTAGGTTTCCATCCATTACTAGTGTCTATCAAAGGGGATGAATCTAACAAAGTATTCACCTCATTAATCACACTATCGTCATCAAAATCAAACCCAAAGTGGGATAGGCATTTCTCTAATAGATCTTCTAACAAAGTGTTTGGTAATGACTCCTGAACTAATGTTCCTATCATGTTCACCTCTTCAATGCACGTGTCATCTAGCTCAGGTGGTTGCTTACTAATATTGAAAATATTCAGCTCAATTGTCATATTACCAAAAGATAAGTTCATAATACCATTTCGACAGTTAGTGATCACATTAGATGTAGCTAAAAACGGGCGACCTAATATCACATGTGTCAGATTCTCTAGGTAAGGGACAAGTTGGGTATCAAGGACAACAAAATCTACTGGATAAATAAACTTATCGACCTCAATAAGAACATCCTCTATGATACCACGAGGAATTTTCACAGACCTATCAGCTAACTGCAGTGTTATCTGAGTAGGTTTCAAATCACCAAGTCCTAGCTAGAGGTACACATGGTACGGAAGTAAGTTCACACTGGCTCCTAAGTCAAATAACGTTTTTTCAACACGGTAATTACCTAATGTGCAAGAAATGGTTGGAGACCCTGGGTCTTTGTACTTAGGAGTTGTATTGTTCTGGATAATTAAACTCACATGACTAGCTAAAAAGGCTTTCTTTTGTACACTAAGTTTTAGCTTTCGCCTAATTGCGTCTAATAATGGAAGGTTGATCGTGACTTGCTTAAAAACTTTTTATATGTCGTTAAAGTTGGATTCCTTCTTTTTTGGTGCTAACAGTTGTGGGACGGGGCTCTGGGCACAAAATCTGGCTTATGAGGAGCTACATCATATCTTTAGAGACTTCGTCAGTCTCTTCAGTTACTGGCTCAGCAGGGTGAACTACAATATGTTCACTATCAGACATGGTTACCTTGTTATCTACCATTTAACCATTCCTAAGGGTTCTAATTGCATTCACATGCTTTGATGATTTCTCACCAGAAGATACTTCATGAACTCCTATAGGATTGGGGTGTGGTTGACTAGGGAACCTTTTTATCTTTCTCTCAAAGACTCAGCGATTTGACCAACCTGGGTTTCTAAATTGAAAATAGCCTGACTGTTAGCCTGAACGATCTTTTGATTTTCTCGTAAACTTTGGTTGACAAACTGCTGAAAATCTTTAGTGTTCTGAGTTAATGAGGCGACAGACTCTGTTAAACTCATGATCGTCTTATCTATCGGATTCTGAAATTGTGCCGGTCCAGAAGGATTCTTAGTATAACCAAAACCTGGGGGAACCTTAGAATTACTAGACTAACCTTGACTCTGTCCCTTAGACCAAGAAAGGTTAGGATGGTTTCTTCAACCAGAGTTATAGGTTTCTGAATAAGGGTCAAACTTCTAATGATTATCAAATCTAGTGTTATTATAAAGAGCATGGGATTGCTCTTCTACAGTCTGTCCTTCCAAAAATGATTTGGGATAAATTCCACAACTAGATTGACTCAGTTCTAAAGCTTCTAACCTTTTTGATATAGTTGCTATTTTGGCATCTGATTCAAAAGATCCTTCTACCCTATTGATATTTCCTCTACTTAGAAGAATTGTTTTCTGGGGCTCCCTATTGTTTTCCCACTGCTGGGTTTTTTCGGCGATTTCATTCAAAAATATCATCGCAACATCGACAGTTTTATTTTCAAACCCACCCGTGCATAAAGACTCAACCATGGTTGTTGTCGAATAATCTAAACCCTCGTAGAGGATCTGAACTAGCCTTACTTTTTATAAACCATGATGAGGACATTGTGATAATAAGTCATTGAACCTTTCTAAATAACTATATAGAGATTCTCCCTCTTGTTGAGAAAATGTGCAAATCTGCTGCCTAATAGATGATATTTTGTGCCTACGGAAAAACTTCTGGAAAAAGGCAGATGTAAGTTTTTCATAGGTTTCAATTGACTCGGAAGTCAAACTATATAGCCAAGATTTGGCTTTGTCTCTTAGTGAAAAAGGAAACAGTCTAAGTTTCAATGATTCATCATCTAGGTCCTTAATCCTGATGGTACTACATATTTCATCAAAATCCCTAACATGGAAATAGGGGTTTTCATTTTCTTTCCCTAAGAAGATTGGGAGCATCTGTATGGTCCTAGGTTTCAACTCCTAGTTTGCTTCAGTTTCAGCTAACTTGATACATGATGGACGAGAAGTCCTAGTCGGATTCAATAAAGCTTTTAAAGTTGCCATTGCTGGCGCTATCAAAGGACTAGAAGTAACTTCTTCACACAGTGTCAAGTTCTCAAAATTGAAATTTCCAAAAACAGGGCCCTCAAAAGAAGAGTCTTCGAGGTCCTCGTTTCCAGACAAAACTACTAGGTTTTTCACTAATCAAACAACCTAGAGTGTCACTTTTCCAAGCTCGCTCAGTGATGATTTCAAGCGGTCTTGGCATACACTAAAAAAAACTAAAAAAAAAAAATCCTAATTGGAAGGGAATTCTAAACAATCACAAGCAAGGCTGACTCAACCAAATCAAACCTATTGAATCTAGAAAAAAAAACATGATGGCTCCACTTAGATTGTTTCTAGACCAGCTTATATTCTTTCGAAAGGCAACTAGTTACAGGTTTAACAAACCTGTTAGAATGATCCGAATTAGATTAAGTCGAACAGAAACAGGATAAGCTCTAAGGAGCTTTGATAACCCTGTCTCTTTGGAAACTTTTCCTTGGGTTACAAGGCGGCTCTAATCAACTTAAAATAATCTTCCTGAACTTTGAGTTATGCTAACAAAGTAACCAATACAGTCCTCTTGAACGAGTTTCCTATAAGCTCGTTACCCTATCGGTCTCTTTCTAGTCAAAATTTTAAGCTTAGGTTCGCGTTTGGTAACGTGTTCCTAAAGCGGGAAAGAAGGAAACGGTGATGAAATCCGAGTCCTTATCGTGTATGGCCAGTTTCTTGCCCTTTACTAGAAAAACAATTCCGTATTCAGTTCCTCAACATATATGCATACAAAGGAATACATTAAACCCACTTGCAGGGGATTCTTGGGTTGATCGAGTTTTACCTCCCATACCAGACGGGGGATGAATAGGTTGTAGTCTACTCGGGCCACTGACTCCTGTGTTAGTGTACGAACCCTAGGGGCTGAGACAATATCGTAATTGTCGTCCTTCCATGTTGCAGTTTATATTTAAATTACCCTTCCGTAGGGTATAAAAATAATAATAATGTCCAAAGTCCCAAAATAAAAGAAAAATTATAGAAATAATAAAAATTTCCTAATACAATTCTCTAAAAAAAACAAACAAATAAAACCTAAAAAATAAAAATAAAATCGAATAAAAATAAAATTCTTTGTCTTCTTTTCCGTTCTTTTCGCTTTAACTTTAACTCCAAGTCTTTAATCACCAAAGTCTTTGGCTCAATTTCCTTTTCATCCAAAATCCAAAATCTGTAGCAAAAAGATAAATACCCAAAGAAATGTAAAATAAAAATAATACTAAAAATAAATTTAAAAATCTAAACCTAAAGACAAGTCCCAGGCGGCGCGCCAAAATTGATGTAGTTTTTAAATAGTGGTAAAAGATTCAATACTCAGACTTGTAAAGGTTCGATTTTTAAACCTAATTTATAACACTAAAAATAAAGAAGATTAAAGTAGAATTGATTCAAGAATTTTGGAAAGAACTGAGACTAAGGATTCCACCATTAGCCAATTTTTCAAGTGATTATCTTGCAATTCATATATTCAATTTATTCAAAATATTGTCAAAGTTAGATTTTTAAAATAATAGTTGTAAATCAAAAGTATGAGACATCAAAAGCTCTAAGCTAAGCATGACCCATCAAAAGAAAACACAACTAATTGATAAAAATCATTTTTTTTCAATTTTTATTCAAAGCAAATGATAGTAAAAGAATTGCGAAAAAAATTAATAAAATAAGAATTACCACTTTATTATTGGAAAAATAGCTTCCTCCGTCGCCCTAGTGATGGTGTTTAGCTCATCATGTTGGAAACACTCTCAAATAATTGTTCATAGCTCAAAAAGTGTTTACAATGAAGAAATAAAAGTAACACAGAAGAATTGATACGCTTTTCGTGTACAAAGATCTTTAAGGAACTTGACATACACAGGAACTTGCCTAATTGCCTCTAATAATGGAATGTTGATGTTGACCTGCTTAAATATTTCCATTATTTTATTGAAAAATTGATTCCTTCTTTGTTGGAAGGAGCAGTTATGGGAATTGTGCTCTGGGCACAAAATCGGACTTATCAGGAACAACACTAGACTCTTTAGAAAAGTCCCCGGCAGCAGCACCAAAAACTTGGTTGTTTTTGAAAAGTGGGAAAAATTGTTCGTTCACTGAGATTTGTGAAGATTCGTTTTAGACCTAATTTTGGTTTGACTAGAAAATTTGTAAAAGATTGTAACAATATTGGGAAGAATTGGGACTCATGATTCCACCAAAATAACTTCTGAGTGATTTCTACAATGATTCTTAAAAATTATAGCTCTTTTATTGACTCTATTTCTTTGCCATTAATAGATTTCTAAAACATAAATGTAAATTATAAGCATAACGCATCAAAAGCTCTTAAGTCCCAGCATACACCATCAAACAAAATCACAACTAATTAGAAAAAATCATAAATCAATTTAAAACCAATGCAAAAAGTCATAAAGAAATAAAAATAGTTACCATTCATTCATGAAATATGGCTTACTCCATTGTCCCAACGATGGGTTTAGCTCATCATGCTCAAAACGCTCTCAGAAGATAGAAACATGGCTCAAAAGTTCTTGAGAAGAAGAAAAGAATCAAAAATAATAAAACAAGCCAACTGCTACGGATATAAGTGTTACACTCGAACTGTTACAGAGGAATAAGACTAGCAGTAAGCGACGATCTTCTGCTGATATAGTTTTGGCCATGTTTCCTGCGACTTTTCGTTGGCGTCCTTCTGGTCGTCTTCTTCTTCCTCACGAGCATGTGAGTTTTTTCTCTCTCTGAATTTTTCCCCAACCTCCTTCCTTTTATTTTTCTCGATCTGTCTTGCTTTTATAGGTCTCATAAAACCTAATAGCTTCTTCTAAATCGATAAGGGCTCGATTTAATCCCGAAACAAATCTAACAATTCGTGTTTATCCAATTCAGGAAACAACTTTTATTTCCGACAACAACAAGGGTTTTCCAGCTATTTTCTCGGTATGAAATACTCCTCTAGACGTGTTGAAGCATGTTTTGGATGTTACTTCAATTAGATAAATCATAAACCTCAAACAAATCCATTTAAACTCGGGTTTCCAAATTACCAGAAACTCTCTTACGAGAAGAAGATAGTTCCCGCCTTTTTCAAATATGAAACAAAGAAGGGGTGCCCCCATTCAATAATGGAATGTGTACCTTTATCAATTTTCAAGCCAATTTATCCACAAATGTTTATTTCCCAAAAACACCTACAAACACATAAAATACCAGAATAAATATTGAATGAACATTAAGAATATATATAATTGAGGACGAATCAGACACAAAAATGTGTCTATCACACCCTATTAACATACCTGAAATTGATACGCAAGGATACATATAAACTACGGATCTTAGATCATGATACGACTGATATGAGAAATCATGCATGATCAGAAATAATTTTATCAAGGATGACACTCATGTCTACGTTAGATCTTTTGGTGAACTAATGTTCAATTAAATAACAACTTAATCATATGATTAAAAAAATGGATTTACACCAAGAGACTAGATTATTAATTTTTCATATGCATTTAATGATACATATATTTGAGTCCTTATAGTTTCAACGAAAACAAAAAATGACTGAAACAATAATATTAACATATGACAAATGTTAACCTATGCACCCATACATAGTCCAACCGCTGATTAATTGGTTATTTCTATATGCACCCATACATAGTCTAACCGCTGATTAATTGGTTATTTCTATGTTGGAAGTGTAAATTTTGTCTTGAAAACAAACTAGTGAAGTTATAGATATATTTTTTTAATAAATATCATTATATTTCCTTTAATGCGTTTTTACTTTTCACCCTATTTGTAAAAAAGATGGAAGAGAAACTGAAATTGTTTATATCTGTCTCCCCATTCACGTCTCTTTTTCCCCCTCTTTCAAAAGAATTATACTTGAAAGAAAGCAAGATTGATTTGTGATGTCAAGAAGGAAAGTTAAATAAAAGGGAAATTTAATCTTTCAATTCACATCTTCCCACAAAATTAAATCAATTAATCAACACATATACTTGAGATTGGGAGATTATCTACATCCATAGTGTACCTCCTAAGAATATATTTTTTCTTGCATCAATCCTAATTTCTGATCTTTAAAACAAAAGGGGTTTCAATCAAAACAAACAACCAAACAAACAAATAGAGATTGCTGGTTTTGATCGATTTTAATGTTTTCTTTCCTTTAGTTAGGCTTTGTTCATGAATAATCAAATTACACAATCAATTAGCTTTTCTTGATTTCTTTTCAATTAGGCACCAACATAAAAATTTTAATTGAATATTTTTATCAATTAGAATTTCCATTATTGGTTTAGCCGGTATGTCCGGAAGAGAGAAGAAAACGATGGTGAGAGTTAAGAGAAAGAAAAGGTGAGTTAGAGCGTCCGCAGTTACGGACACTAAAGAGTAGATCATAAATTTAAAACTAAAAAAATTTGGGTATAATCCACAGGAAAACACAATGGAAGAAGAGTAGAGTATAGTTAGGCGATCACCTAGTCTCACGCCTGTCTCATTTTCTTTTTAGATTTAGTTAGGCGTTCACCTAGCCTCACGCCCCATTTACATCAGGCATTCGTGTATACTCACGCCTGATTTAAGCTAATACGGGCGGTACTCTAAATGTCCGTCTGATTTTCAGATGGTATACGGGCGGTAATCTATGGCAACGCCTGTCACGAGACGTATGCTAACTTAACGTTTGATGGGAAACGTACTGCTAGGTGAACGCTCCACCAAAATTGGATTTAGTCCAGTTTTCAGATCAGATTCGGTCCCAAACAGTAAAAAAACTCGACTATAACTAAATTTATTCGCTCCACTATGATTGGTTTTGAACCGATCAAAGAGTAAATTTTAGATATACTCTGTCTTTTGTTCGTCCCACTGTGGATGCTCTTTAAGAAAAGAGAGAAAATAAATAAATAATAAGTGGGCAATAATAAAAATTGATCTTTTCATTGATATATTAGACTAGTAATTATTGTTTTTCAGCATCCTAAGCAAAATAACAATAATTAAATAACTCTAAACACATGCATGAGTGCATATGTTAACAAGACCCTTAAAGCGTCCACAATGGGACGACTATAACACGGATTAAAGATCAAATTTGATCTTTAGTCCGGAAAAGAGAGGCGCAGCGGGACGAGTGAATTTGGGTTATAGTCCAGAAAATCCACTGTAGCAGACTAGATTTAGTCTTTTTTCTGGACTAAACTTGGTTTAGTCGAGCGGCTTCGTAGTGAACCGTCTGGCATCAAGCGGCTTCGTAGTAAACCGCCTGGCATCAAGCGTTATTCTCGCACAACGCCTCAAAAACACGGGCGATAACCTAGGACTACGCCTGATCAAGCGCTAACCTAGGATCACGCCCACTAACAGGCGGGTAACCAAATCCCCACCCCATTGGAGCGTAACGCTAGAATACCGCTTGGTCCAAGCGTAATGCTAAGACTCCGCCCAACATGGAGCGTTACGTTGATCCTCCGCCCAACATCATTTAACATCGTATTACACTTAATGTATTACTAGGAGTCCGCTCGGAAACTAAGCATTACACCTAGTGTATTACTAGGAGTCCGCTTGGAAACTGAGCATTAGAGTGAGTTTACACTAAGCATTACAGTAAGCATTAAGTAATGAAAATTTGGCATTACACTAAGCATTAAACTAAGCATTAAGTAAACTTAGCATTACAGTAAAGCTAAGCATTAAGTAAACTAATCATTAAGTAAACTAAGTAATGGAGCGGCATTGTAGGAGTCCGCTTGGGTTTTGTAGGCGGGACGCTAGGCACCGCCCGTGTTGATGTTGGCACACGCTCCATTCGCAATAGTGTTACTTGACCAGGCGTGATGCTGGCACACCGCCCCATCAGGCGATTGTCTAGTGCTCCGTCCGTCTCTTGGGCGTGGTCCTAGAAGACCGTCCACTCGTTATCTTACGTTTCCGTCCCACATTAAGCATTCAGCTAGGAGACCGCCTGACGCAAACATTATGCTAGGATCACGCCCGTCTCAACAAGCGATACGCTAGGACACCGCCCTATACCAGGCGTTATTTTAGAGCACCGCCCGACTATATACCGTTGTTCTTCGGCCGGACCAAAGAATAAAATTTTTAGTCTTGGTCGTTTGGGATACTGTGAACGCCCTTAGTATATAGACTAAAATATTTCAATAAAAAAAATCACGTATAAAAACTCAACTTTTTAATGTGAAATGCATTTGATAAAAAAATAATTATTAACTAAGAAGTAAAAGCTGTACATGCTCATGTGAGCATATTTTATTTCCAGAAACCTTTCCTAATTGGCTGCATGACAAGAGGTCTGATGGCTAAGAAAATTCAACAATAACTTGACAAGTTTGGATGCTAGATTATTACACTTCCTGTTTACATACATAAAATAAATAAATTAAAATAAGTCTCACCCTTAACTTTTTTGTAATACAAAAATGACCTCCCAAATATTTTACTTGTTTAAGTTGACTATTGTTTGAAGGCCTTTTTTTCACAACACATTTGGCATAATGCTCCTTCCATTTGAATCAAGATCATTACCATCATTATAAATAGTGTCTAATACCGATCGAATAATTTATTCATCTATAGTTGATTACATGACCGTATCGTTGTCATTGGGTAGGTTAAAAGATGTTTGACATCCATTATATTTTCTTTTTACAGTGTAAAATGGGAAGTTAACAAAATATAAAAGGGAAAAACGTGAAAAAGTGAGCGTAGATAAAATATCTTTTTATTTGTAAAAAATAAGAAACCCTCTAGAACAGTTAATATGTTTTTTAAGTCTCAAAAGTATTATTGTATCGATGTTTTACCGTATACATATTTGTCTCTCTTAAGTCGGGACTGAAGGTAATACAAACAAACTGTTCCAAGCAAAAGCACAACTGTTGAAAGAAAACTGTTTTTACTATTCAAAACTATGCAATTCTAATAATAAAAGAATTATAAATAATTATTAGAAAATAATTAAATCACATAAAATTGAGAAAATTACCTTATCCATCATCCCAGTAATTAGACTTAGCCCATGGTGAAGAAAACTTGCTCAAAAGTTGATTTCATTGCTCAAAATATTGATTACAAGGTTAAAGAATAGTGCAACAGCTGAACAGATACGTATATAAGTGTCACAGAACAGGGTTCAGCTGTTACAGAGAGCTTTAAGCAACAGAAATGTTCAAAATCTAAGGCAACAGGAGCAGAGCTGTAACAGTGGAACAGCAACAGTTACAGACGTTGCTTAGTCGTCTTCTTCAGCGATGGTGGGTGAAGAACAGCCGATCACCGGGAACAGCAGCAGATACCGGCCGGCGTCGGAACTTGAACGGAAAGAGGGAAAAGTGATTCTGGAGCTGCGTAGCATAAATCTGAGGCTTGCGACTGCTTTATATAGTACTTAGGAACTCTCTGGAACATCCCAATCCCAGTATAATTCGGTTAATCACCGTGTAAATCCTGTTTTTATCCAAAAAGGAACAACACCTATTTTCCGGCCAGATACATGATTCTATGGCCCAAATTACTCGGCTCTGATGCTTCTAATAGGTTATACGGACCTTTAATTAACTTGGGTAGCTATCAATTTGGCTGAAATCCCATGAATTTTACGATTTGATTTGAGTAAGAGAAGTTCCTGTTTGCCGATGAAGCTTTGACCCGGTCAACTGGATTTGACTCGGTCAACTGGCTTTGACCGAGTTGACTGGGCTGAGTTGACCCGCTGAGTTGGCCCGATCCAGTTCATCCCGATCCAAGGGTGCCCCAATCCAAAGTGTGGGTGCCTTGATCCATTTTCTCGGGTGCCTTGAACACTTTTTGTGCCAATTTTTCCACAAATCTTTATTCTTCTAATGTACCTACAAAAGCATAAAAACACGTAATAGACACAAAATCGAATACTAACTCACTAGAAATTAAGGTGCAATTTTAGACACTAAAATGTGTCTATCAAATACCCCCAGACTTACTATTTTGCTAGTCCTCGAGCAAACTACTCTAAAAATAAAGTAAAAATCCTAACTCACTTTCGCAGGAATCGCGACTACATTTAGCATATGCAGTAAGCCGTTAAACCCCTAGGTGTCCCTAGTGGACGAGTTTTGTCTCGTGAGGGTTTACAAGAGGTATACCCACAAAACCTGGATCTAGATCTTAGCAACACGTGAATGATTAAGGATAGACACTAAACAAGCTAGTTAGTTAGCTACTGAGCCAGCCGGCTATAGGGATCATTGCCCGTTATGGTCCAATCGCTGTACACGAGTGTTAACTCAAGCATACTTAAATTCATATCTAAGACAACAGAGTTCTACTCAGACAGTTATCTAACCACCCATCACATGAAAAGACTTAGAAGATGAATGTAGACTGTAGAAGGTCGCAAATGTTGACTGAGGCGAACGATGTTTCCCATATCTGTCTGAAGGTCAGTACCGAGATGAAACCTAGTGTGTCGAGATACTCCCCATTTATTTTCAACGGT
>JAJJMC010005321.1:0-11415 GCA_023531435.1 Papaver californicum
TGATGTGATTTAGAAAGTGGTAAATAGAGGTTCGATTCTCGAACTTGTGAAGGTAATGATTTTAGAAAATATTAAACTTAACCTAAACTAATAAAAATCAGGAAAATACACTAGAGATGATTTTTAGAAAATATGGAGAAAACTAGGAATCAGGAATCAGGTAATTCTAACAACCTATGTGATTAATCAGATAATTCTTTTTAAATTAATTGAAGCCCAAATAATTGCCAAAATTGGTTTTGTTATGCTAACAAACAGAGGTAAATCACAAGCATGGATTATCAAAATTAATTAACTAAGCATAATCCATCAAGCAAAAGCACAACTGTTGAAAGAAAACCGTTTTCACTATTAAAAACTATGCAATTTTAATGATAAAAGAATTATAAATAATTATTAGAAAATAATTAAATCACATAAAATTGAGAAAATTACCTTATCCATCATCCCAGTAAATGGACTTAACTCATGGTGGAAAAAGATTGCTCAAAAGTTGATTTCATTGCTCAAAATATCGATTACAAGATGAAATAATAGTGCAACAACCAAACAGCAACGGATATAAACGTCACAGGAACAGGGTTCAACTGTTACAGCACAGTTTCAAGCAACAAAAGAGAGAAGAAATGGTGACAGACAGATTTGAAACAGCAACAGTTAAAACTGTTGCACTGTCTTCTTCTTCAGCGGCGATGGTGAAGAACACCGATCACCGGGAGCAGCAGCAGTGACCGGCCGTAGTCGGAACTTGATCGGAAAATTGCAAAAGTGGTTCTGGAGCTTCGTACCTTGATTCTGAGGATTGTAAACTCTTTATATAGGCCCTGTGAGTCTTCTAGGATGTTCTAATCCCATTAGAACTCGGTGATTTGACGAGAAATCACTAGTTATCCAAAACCGAAACATATTCCTTTTCCCGTCCAAATTCATGATTCTCCAGCCCTTATCTTCGGCTTCTAGAGCTTCTAATCGATTATACGAACCTTCAATTAGATTGGGTACTTATCAATTTGCTGAAATCCCATCAAAATTGCGATTTGATTTGAGTCCTGTTTTGCCGATGAAGCTTTGACCTGGTCAACTGGGTTTGACTCGGTCAACTGACTTTGACCGAGTTGACTGGGCCGAGTTGGTCCGCTGAGTTGGTCCGATCCAGCCCATCCCGATCCAAGGGTGCCCTAATCCAAAGTGTGGGTGCCTTGATCCATTTTCCCGGGTGTTTTGAACACTTTTTGAGCCAATTTTTTCACAAATCTTTATTCTTCTAATGTCCCTTCAAAAGCAATAAAACACGTAATAGACACAAAATCGAATGCTAACTCACTAGAAATTAAGGTGCAAATTAGACACTAAAATGTGTCTATCAGTAGACACAACTTTGTCGGGAACAACATGCATTAGTTTTCTTTATGTACACACACTGTGTGTTCTATTGCACTTGTTATCTCTGGCTTCTTAGGGTAAATTTGGTTGCAACAATTAACGTTGATCATGTGAACTGTTTTAAAAAGGAATCCATTTCTTATTATGGCTAAATTTTAGTTGCATATTTGTATTTGAACTGCTATTTCTTTTGTATCTCTATCTATTGTTCTCATCTATCTATATCTGTGTGGAGCAATTGATTTTTCACTTTCTTATTCGTCGTTTTATTGGTTATCCAAATGTGAGTTTTTTTATATATTTCAGTATTTATAGTGCTGTTTCGTACATGAATATTCTGTTATGCCTTTTGAGTGACGAAATATTCAAACTCCCGGTTTCCTGCCAACATTTGATCACCTAACACTTACTTTTGTGACACAGAACTGCAACATATCCTCCCTGGAATCATCAACCAATTGGGTATGTTTAGCCACATCTCTATGGCATTTCTTTCCTATGTTCTTATTTGCTTATGAGTTTAAGTTGGGACAGTTTAAGCTTTTGCATAGGTGTCTCGATCTTGTCTGAAGATGGTCTTAATTTGTTCATTTGAATGGTGTGATAGAGGCATGTTTCAAAAAAACAGCCCAAACCATGAAAAAATTTTGCAAGCTTATCTGGGCGGGTGACCCGCACCCGCCCGACTCGACCCGCCATCTGGGCGGGTCAGACCCGACTCGACCCGATGGCCAGGCGGGTCGGGTGCGGGTGAGGCCAAACCCGACCCGACCCACCCGTTGTGCAGCTATCCGTGCAAAGTATACCAACCCATAGTCGTAGAATGTAGTATGCATAGTGAATTAGTGATAATATATATGTACATTGCATTGACTAGAAACACCTACTAGAAGATGACATAAAACGAACCAAAATACAAAGATTCGACCACATTCCAAGTCCAACCATACAACTGAATCTTAGTTTAGTTTACTACTTCGCGGGACTTGATTCAAAAAACCGAAACGAAGAAGATTCTAATTTACATAAAAGTAAACCAAAAGAACACCATGCAAGTGTTTTGTAGCAAAAAATTCATCCATATTAACATTCATTCTAAGTACCACCCACAACCTCCACCTCTGAGATACCTAAAGTAAGAAGAAGGGTCTCTCTCGAACAATGCCCTTGGTATATAGTAATTTCTTCCAAGGGCCTTCATCATTTTAAAAGGAAGAAAGGTCCACAAATACATGACCACTCTGTTCAACATTGGCCACTTAACTATGAACTTCATCGAAATTGTTCCTGCAATTCTCCCCAAAAAGTAGTTGGGAATAAGGAGAGTTAATATTGACCAACAATTCCCCATTCCAAACTCCACAATTCTCTTTGCATAAGGAGCTGCATTTACCAGAAAATTCTTAACTTTCTCAACTACAAAACAACAAAAGTTGGTTGATTCTTTCACAATTCTCTTTGCATAAGAAGCTGCATTTACCAGAAAAATCTTAACTTTCTCAACTACAAAACCAAAGTTGGTTGATAATGAAACTCCCATTTGTTTTGTTTTTTCTTTCACAAATCTCAGTAGGGTTTCTAGTCTCCAAAAACAAAATCAATTCAAGTTAGAGATAAGAAGAGTGTACGTTTACCAGAAAATAGAGAGGTTGAAGGGAATCTGAACAAGCTTTAGAAATAATCTAGGGATCCTGAGGTTCTACTGAGTTCATTTTGTTAGTTTATCTGTTTTCACAAGTGGAAGGAATAGGTCAGTGAAAAAAATCTACAGCACAAGGGAAATTGAAATAACCCTTTGTTTTTCCCTATTAAGAAACTGGCCGCCATGTGTTGACCATGTAGGATGGAAGCATACACTTGGCACGGTGAAACTGCAACAGTTTGACACATGCAAGACAAGAAAATTGAATATAGCATAAGAAAAGAAGAAGATAGTGGAAGGTAAGCATCCTCTGACAAAGATGAGATATTATGGGAAGAAAATAAATTCAGTGGTCAGATTGCGCGGCTGCACGATGATCTATGAACTGTTATTAATTCCAACGTAGCATCGGGTTAAGACATCAACGGAGATTTTTAGACGGAGAAGGTGTTAGACACTTGTCTGCTTCAAGGAATATGTAATGTTCATCAATTTGAGGAATCGGGATAATTTAGTGGAAGGCCAGGGTCAATGATCCCATATAAACTAGTACTAGGGTGTAACCCGTATCTAGTTGGTATAGGCTATTTTACAGGCTCGTTTGTTAAGTTTTTTTACATTATGGAATGTCTGTTTATAATTGTTATTTTAAATGATATATATTTAAAGGGTCATTATGGTAGCAAACACATAAGCTGCAGACCTAGAGATATTAGAAGCCAAGAGCATTTAATAATAGAAGCATAACTCGATAGGACTGTCAATGGGTGCCCATCATCCGGAACCGGATGAATTGGATCCGGATCCGGGTCCCTAATTAGACCAATTAGCAACTTAATTATGATGTGATAGGTATTATCCGATTGGACCCAAAATTTTAACGGGTCGTAACGGGTATTATCCGATGGGTACCCGAATATTTGTCATTTGTCTGTTAATTGTATCCAAAATTCGAAGACTTCGTCAAGTTTTGTTTAGGTTTTTCTCATTTTTCATTTAATTTCTTAGATTTAATTGTTTAATTAGAACGTTTACATAGATGTAACAGTAACTTTATATAAAAATTTATTTATTTCAAATAATATAAAGAATTTAATAAAAATTATAGACGATTTTAGAATAGCCTTTAAATATCCAGACCCTATAAGTGTTTAGGTTTTTCATCAGTTTCGGTTTCGGATCCACTAAATTATAAACCAAATCAAAATCCGTTAAATTCTAGAACCGACCTTTTTAATCAGGTCCAGATTTGGATCCAGTGATACCCGGCTGGAACAGGACTTATTGATAACCTTACAACTCGAGCTAAAATAACCAATTTTAAAAAAAAACTCCAGCTCTTACTTTCTATCTTTAAATTGTTATAAAGTTGAATGATAATGGGTCTATGATCAGACCCACTCTAAGTATGATGGGTTATATTAGAAAGTGGAGAAGTGCTTTAAAAATGTTGTTATATATATTATAAAATACTAAAATATGTATTAACTTCTACTTATTTTATTCCTTTGATGGTTTAAAAAGTTACATAGTTAAAAGGTTTTAAACACTTTGGATAATATCCACTCTAAAAAATCCATTGGATAATATTTGTACATAAGAAAAATTACTAAAACAAACACCGGATAAATTTGTACTGTAAAAAGCACACTTTTCTTTTTGTGAGGTATGAATATATTTTATTAAACTATTAGAAGACTATTATACGAGAGCATATAATACCGTAAAATTCATTAGTTACAATTAGATTGATAAGTTATGAAACTATATCAACATGATATTGGAGCAGAATAACAGTTGTGGAACCGGAGTTGCATCAAAGGGGACTGTTGGCAGGGCCGTTTTAGGGGCTAGGCGAGCTAGGTCGTCGCCTAGAGCCCCAAAATTCTTTTTTTTAATTAACAGTCTATTCATAACAGAAGTTAGTGTTACAAAATCAGTTTGTCACAGTTATTCAGACAACTGACAACTTTAACAATTTTTACGTTATTAAATGATTTATAAGAAATATAGGTGTCACTAAATTTTTAATTACTAAATAAAATAACCAATTTTAATGGTGTTTTACGCCGAATTATAAGTTCAGAACCCAAAATCTAACCAAATAACTAAAAATATTTGTTGGCCTTCGACCGCATAGCCAGATCCAGTTTATCGGTTTAAATATTTAAATATACAACCTATAAACTAAATTTTAACTCATAAAAAAACCAACACTTTAGGTTACCTAGAGCACCTCAAAACTGTAAAACGATGCTGATTGTTGGAATCGAAGGTCGAAATACTTTCGGTCAATACTTTCCACACGGAAAGTTATTTTTGATGGACACGATAATATCCACAAGAACTTAATTGGTGGTAGAGATGTTCGATGCAGATGATTAAAGTTGCTGATCAAGCCTTTGTGTCTTGTTGCTTCCGTGGCCTGCCAAGTGAGATATATGCACACAAAAAAAAGGATATATGGCTAATAGCCGCACTCTAAAAAACACCTGAGTTTTACCAAATTCATCTCTCCCTAGTATTTAATTTGTCTCACTTATTTCCCAAAGTTCTCTATGAAGTGAACAAGGGAAAAGAAAAGCCAAAAGAAAATGTCAGGAGGAAGGATCACCCTTTCCACATGATAACATAAAATCTACATTTGAATTCAACCTTCTCAACAAAACCACCAAAACCCCTTAAGAGGTTTTTCATTTAGTCATATGCTGCTGTTTGGTTCAATCCAAGACGCGTGTTTCTGTGGCTCTGGACAGTGTGGTCTTAATTTATACGCTTTTGCACGGTGAAATACCAACGTCTGGGGGGCAATGCCCCATATACAGCCATGGATGCATTTTATCATTTTCCAAATCATATACAGTTCTTAACAAGTTAGATGCTGTGTCGAATCATAACTATCTAAGACCAAGTTGGTGATGCGTACGTTTATTCTCTTTTTTGGGTTTTGCACAGTGACACGTGGGGCGAAAAGGAAGATAATTTGGGGTATAAATTTTCTAAGCATATATATATATAGAAAACCCCGGTAGGGATGCTAATCATCTATAAATAGCAAATATTACAAGTCTGTACGTTTTTCTCATCAGCCTCTAAAATCAACCAACTTCTCAACTAAAGTAATGGCGGCTGTAGAACGTCAGTATAGACACTAGCTAGAAAAGGGCAGGTGTTAAATCTATATAAATAATGGCATAAGCAACATAAGTTTTTCAATACACAATATCTCAAAGTAATAAAGAAAGTCATGGCTGCTAATTTCAGTATTAAAACTACATCATCATTCTTCCTTGTTCTGTTTTCCACTGTGATCCTGCTTTTTACTTTTTCATGCTTTTCTGCTGATCCCGACCCACTCCAAGACATTTGTATTGCTGACTTCAACTCCACTATTAATATTAATGGGTTCCCTTGCAAGCCGGAGTCTCAAGTTACATCAAATGATTTCTTCTTTAGTGGCTTGAGGAATGGAGGAAGCACAGCGAATCCCGAAGGGTTTGGAGTTCAATTAGGTGATGTTACCACCTTCCCTGGGTTAAACACCCAATCACTTGAGGTAAGCCGAATCGACCTCGCACCTGGTGGAATTATTCCAATTCACGTACACCCTCGAGGAAGTGAAGCTAATTTTATCACTAAAGGGAATGTCTATTTTGGAATAATAACTACTGCTGATGTTTTGTACGCAAAGGTTATGAAACCTGGAGAGTTGAATATTATTCCTAGAGGACTTATGCACTTCGCAGCGAACGTTGGACCCGGAAAGGCTATTTTGATATCTGTGTTAAATAGTCAAAATCCCGGATTTGCAAGAATTCCTAATAACCTCTTTAATTCAACTCCAATAATTCACAATTTTATTTTGTCTAAGAACTTCCGAGTTGATGAGAAGATCATCTCTATCATAAAGTTTAAGTTTGCTTTCAATGGTTCTTTGGATACTGGAACTTGGGAAGATATATAGGTCTCTCTAGTGTGTGCGTGTTGAGTACTCTTGCTAAATAGTCTGTCGAATGCTCGGGTGAGCTTCAATGTCTCGATAGTAGCGACGCGCTCTCTATTCCTTCTTCCATTATGCCTTTCCTTCAGGGGAGATAGATCAATGATCACTCGATGAATCACTAATATATAGCCAAGTATGCTAGGTCTAATCCTTGTAATGACGAATATATGGTGCCAACAACCACCTTCTCTAAGTGCTGGAATCCTTCCTGTCTATGCGCAGGACTCTGTAACTTTCTTTTTTGGTCTGTAATAGGGAACTATATGCATTTCCGGTTTCTATAAATTTATCCCGTAAACTCTACGTACATGCCTTTCGCATACTTAAATCAACACATCATCCTCTTACCTACGGTAACACGTGCAGCAATCTGGGCTGCTGTTATGGAACACTTATATCCGTTCAAATTTAGTGATGAACAAATCGTCACAATTCATTAGGAATCGATATGTCTGTTTCAAAAATACGCCCTTCGATCCCAATCAACTTGATGCCGGTAGTATTAAGAATGTTAACTGAATCCAAAAATGACCCTAAAAAGGCTCTTTGTTTTATAGAGAGTAAAGTTATGATTAATCTTACTTACATTTGTTTTGAGAGGAAAAACATTGATCTTCATATTTGATCTGATTTTAATGAATATCCAAGGTTTTAATTTCTGGTTGTGGTTGTCGAAGTGTACTCAAACCCTTGAGAAAGAGGAATTCTTATGGAAAATACCGGATACCGTTTTCTTTTTGAGTTCTTTTTTATTAGTGTTTTCTTCTCCCAACGATGTTTTTGATAATAATGGTTCTAAACAAATCGTGTCCATGGACATCCTAGAAACTATATGCCCCATAAACGAAACACTTTAATTATCGATCCATAAAAGCTCAATCAACTCTCCTGCCCATCACCGATCAAAAAAGAAAACTATGCAGCCCATCAAAACTCGCACTCACCGTCACAAATCCTCGGCTCTCTGAAGGGGATGCTCAGGCTGCAGTTCGAATTTCTCCAATTGTTGTTGATTTCTCCACTGAGATCAACAACACCAGCACCATCTCCATCCAACAGTGTGGAACTTGTAGCAGTAGTATCCTTAGGGATGTCAACTTTAACAGGTTGGATTTTTGCGTTAAGAGTCTGTTTTTCTGCGACAGTTACAGCAACTGTTCTACCGAATGCAATTTCTGCAAATAATATTTATAAAAACAGGCGTTTAATTTTTACTACACCCAAAACAGTAAAAACATTTCTAAATCTTATCAAAAAAAAAGAACTATATATATTTGTGCAGATATGTACATTGTTTTGAACAACAGTAAATGGTTAAATACTTAAGTGCAGTAAATGATGCCATGATTATCATCACAAAGAAAAAGACCTCGGAGAAAATGCTAATGGAATTTCTTGCCATTCTGAAATTTATCGCCCTTCTCCTTCTAATGAAAATATATGTTTAAAAGAGATTTCGATCTGATAATCAGATTTAACTTTGTGTTCTATTTATAGCATATCACCGCCTGCTCTTGTTGCTTCAGCCTGGAATATTGACAGCTGCTGTATAAATTAAGCTCTCACAATTTTATTAATGGACAAAAATCTTTGAAAAATTTGGAAGATGGGAGTTTCCTGCGTGCACGTTCTTTTTCCCTTTATGGTATACGATCGTGCCTATACTTTAATTAGATTTAGATGTCTTCTAATATTTTATGCATCTTGTTTCTCATTTAAAAACTGAATAAGTTATACAGTTGAATTTGAAACATCCAGTAATCCAAATTACCAACGCTTTGGACCTTAAGTTTCTGTAAGTTCCATCACCAAGCACATAACAAGATACAACCACTCTAAAGGTACTGGCTCATAACCAAATACTTTTTGTCTGTTTATTTCTTTTGGAAAAGCAAAGAAAATGCTACCAACAAAAACAATTTGATTGACTTGAAAGCCATAAAACAGAATCAAACAACCATGAATTAAGATTAAATTTAAAGAGTAGTACGTACTTTGATTTGAGAGAAGATATCATAATGGGGTTCAAAGTGTAAAGTTACAACAAAAAAAAAAATCGCTCATCAAAAGGTTAACCAATATATTCCCAAAGACAACAACAAAACCACAAAAAAAAGGAAACTAATTCAGCTGGATGTTTACTAACCCGAAAATAAGGCAAACGTGCCAGTGCTGGGGCTCACCCGAGTAGCTGAAATTCTGGCTGGGAATCCAACCATCCGGTTCAGGTGTGTGGAATTTGAGAACCGCTGGCTGCTGTGAGGAAGGCACGAGGCTGCTAAAGCATGTATTACTGTTTCCCATTCGTTCCTTGAAAATGCAGCATCTCTGCATCTGTGAGTTTCCTTGTGCTTGAGGTACATTCACGCAAGTTATCCATTTCAAAGTCTTTAATTTCCAGCTATCTAGCTACGTACCTAATTAATCATGTACTTCGAGGGTCAGGCTCGTGGTTAACTAAGATATCCCTTGTTATCCAGCTACTTAGCGAACTGAATCGCAATGGTTCCATAGGTTTAATGCACAAACATGGGAGGAAATACGTTCAACTAACTAAGAACTTCACAGTTTAGGTAGAAACTCAATTTAAGAAAATGGAACAATGATAAACAAAATTTGCATTACATTTCAACTTAAAAAGAAAAGGAGCTATATATTACTCGCGAAATTGAACATACCTGGTAATAGTGACAGGGATCTCAGCAAGTCACTTACGTAAGAGCTTTTACTTTCATAATAATAGCCATTCTTCCTACCATGGATTTGACGCCGAACATAACTTCTCCTTGAGAATTTTCTTTCGTATATGCTTGGATTAGCGCATTATATTATCCCTCTACATCAGTCAACAGATTACATACACAATCCATTGAGGTAACAAGCACAATAAGCAAAACCTCACACACATATTCCTGAAATTCAAACCGTTAGTCACAGTAAAACATAACGACACTTAATCGATCCATTTCACCGAAAGAAACACTGAACATATCCAGAAACGTTTTCCATATGTGTTTTTTGCTTTAGAATTGTGCATTTTCATATAAGTGTTACAATTAGGCATTGAGCATTCAGTAATATCAGAGCATTCAAATTGAATGTTGTTTGGACAGTGCTTGGTGTGGTGACCTTCTTCTCCACAGTGGTTGTACACACACGCCTTCAATTTGGCTTTACCTTTGAAGTTGGAGCATATATCATTTACCCTTTCATATTCTTTAGCTTTCACAACAACTTCTAGCAACTGTGCTTCTTCACGACAATTTGGATATTGACATTGCAAATACCTAATTTTTTCCGGTTGTGATTGAATGACATTTTGATGCAAGGACACCGTTCTTGTATACACATATAATACACCCAGGGGCATTGCATCAGACTATGGTTATCCATGAAACATAATGGACAAACCTCTCTTGCTTCCATACATAATAAGTGCTTTTCTTTGTTTTTAAAATACATATTATAAGTGTTGGAGTTGCGAATGCTTTGGTAAGTTGTGTTTAGAATAAATGATGGATAGTGGTGGTTTTATACGAAAAAAATATAACCTTGTGTACCCGTTGATATATCCATTGGATGTAAGGTTCAAAAAACATACTCGTTAGGTGTTATGTGACCGTTTAAAAACTAGGCGTTAGATATAAGGTTTAAAAAATAGAGTGTAATACCCCAATTCGGCAGGTAGGGTTAGCCAAATGAAATATAGGTAATGGTTTGTCCTTTCCTAACACCGAGGCCTTTTCAGCATAGTTGTCTCCAGAGTTGGCAAAAAGCTCTGCAGTTAAGCGTGCTCGGGCGGGAATAATTCAGGGATGGGTGACCTCCTGGGAAGCTGCTGCTGGATGACCGCAGCGGTGCCCGTTGAAAACCCCACACTGCCGGATAACCGCAGTGGCTAAGTTGGGACAATATCGGTGGAGGGTCGGGTCATTAAAAATGGCATCAGAGCCGACGACAAATCACCTCCCGAGGGTGAGAGAGTACGCTGGACGGGGTGTTCCAGGTACTGGTCTCATGGGTGGCAGGGAACGTCGGAGATCTGGGCTTGAATATATTCCGGAGTCGAGGACGGCTCCATTTTAAAGGTGGTGGTATTGTAATACCCCAATTCGGAATATAAGTAATGGTTTGTCCTTTCCTAACACCGAGGCCTTTTCAACACAGTTGTCTCCAGAGTTGGAAAAAAGCTCTGCAGTTAAGCGTACTCGGGCGGGAGTAATCAAGGGATGGGTGACCTCTGGGAAGCTGCTGCTGGATAACCGCAGCGGCGCCCGTTGAAAATCTTACACTGCCGGATAACCGCAGTGGCTAAGTGGGGACAGTATCGGTGGAAGGTCGGGTATTTGATAGACACATTTTAGTGTCTAAATTACACCTTAATTTC
>JAJJMC010005321.1:11425-45421 GCA_023531435.1 Papaver californicum
TCCATATTTTCTAAAAATCATCTCTAGTGTATTTTCCTGATTTTTATTAGTTTAGATTTAGTATAATATTTTCTAAAATCATTACCTTCACAAGTTCGAGAATCGAACCTATTTTTACCACTATATAAAATTACATCAGTCATTACATAGAGTCCTTGGACTTTTATGCATATAAATAGGATAACCTTTTCTCCATAAAACACTACTTCATTCAAACAAATCCCTCTCCATCATTCAATACTTCTTTGAAAGTAAATTATTTTGCAATGGCAAGTTCATCATCTACCAATTCAATTGAAGAGATACTTAGGCGATGTAAACGAATTACTCCTTCATCATCATCAACTACTCCATCAGCATCATCAACTACCAAGTCAATTATGGCAATGGAAGAAGAGATACGCAACAGAAACAAACCAATAACTGTCATGGAACAAGAGGAAAGCAAGAAACGAGGTTATGACCAATTCCAACGAAGGGAAAGGTTAAAGTCCGTTGTAGATGAGACGGAATGGATTAGGAATTCTTATGTCGTCTTGGATTTCCTGGAAGAAGATAAGGATGATGGTATATTTTGGAATCTAGTAAAACCAGGACCTTAAGTTCCCAGGGCGAGCGCGAAGTAGAAGGATCCACACCATGATTACACGTCCGACGATGTTTGCAGAACGACCCGCCAAGTTATGAAGTTGTGCATCAAGTACAACGAATTTCTCGCTAGGCACAGAGAGGATAAGTTTATGGCACATGATGCATATACCAAATAGAGAGGAGAGCCGTTTAAACATTTCAAAGCTGCCAAAATAATTGAGGATCGCACCGAGAAAATGAATATCTCGTAATTTTAAGTTTTTATCTATTAATGAGAAAATGAAAAATATGTAATTTTATGTTTTTGTCTATTAATGAAAGAATGTCTTACTTTTAGAGCAGTTTTAAATTTAATTTTTAATTAACAAAGATTGTTTTAAGTTAGTAATCACTTTTGACATACGTAATCGTTGATGTTAATTCCAAAAATAGAATCGTTGGTTAAAGTTTTCATATTAAAAATTTAATTCGAATTTTAAAGTTTTCATTAATTTAAACAACATATACATTGGAAGTTTATTAAGATTGAAAATAACACTATTAATTCAAAAGTAAACTGGAAATTTAAATAACAAAACTGGAAATTTAAATAACTAAATTAAATTACTTCTTCGTGGGAAAACATTTAGAGTTAGATCACTTCCCCATCCTCTGAATCAGCGACAGGGATTATAGTCAACTTTTTCAAAATATCACTTTGTTCTTTCGATAATATTTTCGCTCCCCTGGGGCTAGTTTTGAGAGATCCACAGTCATAATTGCATTATCTTGTTCCTGTCGCGATTAAGACGGCATCTGCTGGTTACCGGACCAAATTTCAAAGAACTTGGCTTGCATCTGTGCTTTTCTTTCTTCCTTCCTTAACTGTGATTGTTTAAAATACTCGCGTACTTCTGTCTCTCTTTTATCGATAATCGATTCATCAACCTCTCTTGAAGTACCACATTTTTCTCCCTGTAAATATCCTGCTCGAGGTCCTTTTTCGGTTTTGCTTCTTTTTTAGCATTTTTGGTACCTATGGGCCTCGCCAGATACTTGTAGTGCCAACGAATCTCTCCATTTGGTAGTACTTCCGTGCTATTTTTTGTTGTTACAAAGTTTGAATATTGTTTCAAAAAAGCAATGTTCTGCTCGACGGTGAGTTGATAATCATACCCAGGAAGATTATCTTTCATTATCTCATAACTAGCATCATACTTGAATGGTTGCCCTGTTTGGGTTTGAAATTTCTCCCGACCAGCTCGAGTCTGAAATATTGTAGTTAAAACGATCAAATAATTACTAAATATCACCTATTAATCGGAAATAACTAGATTCAATTATACAACTTACCAAATCTTCATGTGAAGCTATCTTTTTGTCGATATATTGTTAAGAATCGACACGAATTCTTTAACATCTTTTTTGAATGCTTTCATCTTAGTTTGTAAGGAAGTTGGGTCCTTATTGTTATCATTTCCATTAAGATTTACAAAGACTTCGTGAATATGTTCCCAAAATATAGCCATTGCTTTCTGAGAACTAACGATTTCGTCACAGCTCACAGAAACATAAGCATTTGTAAGATCAATATCTTCTTGTTGAACAAAGTTCTTATTAACCATATTGAACTAAATTAAGAGAAGAGATTTTGAGTTGTATAAAAAAATTAAGAAAATCCCAAATGATTGAGACAAAATGATAAATTAGAGGGGATTTGAGTAGGAAATCAAGTTAAAAGAAATTGATTTGGTGTGTTTGAGAAGAGAAAGATGTTGCTACTTATAGAGAAAATTGCACAAATTTTTTGAAAAATATCCATTGGGATCTGAGGGTGGAGAACATAGAGTTGTTAATGATGATGGATTGCCAAGATGGGGTGTAAGGGAAGTGTAAACAAAAAAAAGTCAAACAAATATAAATCACGAGACGGAAACCTAGAATCCGTCAGTAATGTGACGGAAACCAAGTACTCGTCCCACCTCTGAGACGGATACTGGGTTTCCGTAAAGTTCTTTTTTCTGACGAAAACCAAGTATCTGTCTTTATGGCTTGGCTAGAGGAGGGATTAGATGTGATCCCTCCTTTAGCCACACCAAAGATTTTAACCATATTATAGCCAAAAAATGCACCATAATAATTGCTTTTGGCTAGACTAAAACTATAGCCAAACGAAAACTTTACCATAGTGCTTAGTCTTAGTAGGGGGCGTGCGGAAGTGGAGAGGTTGCGGGAAGGAAGGATTGAAAACTAAAAGGGTCGTGGGATGAGGCTGCTTCAACACATTTTGTGTTAAAGCAGGGATAAGGAGTGTCCTAATGGGCCGTGGCTATTTCGTAATCTTTACCTTGCATCTGATATGGTAGGTAAATTAGATAAAAACCAAAATTAAATCAAACAATCTGCTCCCGAGAATAATTTTAACCAAACCTTATAAACTTTACTGCTTTTACATCCGAGTAATTTATTTTTTATTACCCAAATAAGACGAAAATTGTAAAAGTCTAGTAACCAAATTAAAAAAAATGGTTTAATTCACGAATGCATTCACAAAATTAAAAATCAATATATTTATACCAAAAAAAATAAAAAAAAAATTAACCTCGCTCAATATTGTATCCTGGTTTCCACCACTGAAAAGGGCTCTGCCACAAAAATCTCCCTTTCATGAGCATTTACCCTACACAAGGTCTTGCTCAATACCAAAGACAATATTCACTCAAAAGCTGACAGTTGTGGTGGACTGAACAAAGCCTATGTCCATCCGAACTTATAGTCAAGAAGGTAAACCAGCACAAGGGAGAAAGGATAGAGAACATATGCAACCGAACATGTCCAAAGAGGAAAAGTAGTGTGGAAGCTGGTGAAGAGACCCATAAGAACGCACACTATAAGAATGACAAGTACTTCAGCTGAGAAGTCCCATGACAGTCCCCTCGCATAAACTAGAGCTAAGAATACAGAAAGACAAAGGGTGTTGTTCATAGTCACTGCTCCATAAATCTGCGCACAAACAATTACGTACTTTTGTTAATGGTTTAGCTTTTGAATATCATTTACTTGTATGATTTGCTTATGAGAGACAGACTGTACAGACCTCAGAATATGTCAGGGAAGCGGTTCTTTTCTTCTTCCGGCTAGCAAAAATAAGTGCTGACACTGCTTCACTGGAATTAGTGGCCAAAGGCAGAACAATGAATGAGATGAAGAAAGATGGTATACTTGTGGCAGTGGAGAAATTGTTGACAGTATCCACAAGAGGGTCTGCAAATGCAGCTGCGATAGCGGCTCCCAGCAATAATAGTAATCCAGCTTTAATTGAAATCCAGTGAGGATTCTCGACACCCTCTACGACCTCATCACTCTTATCCAGCAGCTGATCATGTTCTTTCTTTGTGTACTATGTATATAGGTTTATTTGAAGATGTCATGCTAAGATGATGCAAAACATAACTGGAAATGCAGGAGAGAGTTCACAACCATTAGATGACATATATACCTGGTAAAATGTATGCATCTTTCCGTGCGGTTTCGCCTTATCAAGCCATTGTGAAATTCCTTTGACAAACTCGGTCTCATCAACAGAACCATCACGAGATATATCAAATTCCGAAAGCATATTTTGCACAGCTTCCTCCTTATCAAATTCTATTTCCTCAGCAAAGCGGATTCCTATAACTAATGCTCGTAACTCATGAACTGATAAATTTTCGTCAGCATTTAAATCCAGCGATCTAAACATCCTGTTATTGTCCAGAAAAAGTGATAATATGAATAAGATACATAGTGAAAAAGAATGTCAAGAACTAGAAGCATAACAAGGACTCACTTTTTCATAACATCTACGTTTGGAGAATAACCATCCGTCGTGAGCTTATCAACAATGTTCAGATGTATTAAAATTCCTGACATTATATGACTATGCTTTGCATATGCAAGCTTCCTCCTCTGAATCCAAGGTTGAAACACCTGCAACAAAGACGTTGGAGTTCAATATTGAAGGCGGTATGCTACAGCAAGCACATTCATAAGTAATAACTATGAAATTCATCAACAAACGGCATACCTGATAGAGACAATAAGAGACTAATAATGCAACTGAACGATTAGTGAAATCAAATTACTAAGTGCCTTCCGGAATTTATATGGAGAATTTGTGGTAGTTGAACAATAATGAATGGTACAACAGATATGATCATTATCCATGAAGCATACTTAGTCCAAATATCCACAGTTACACCAGAACCTGCAGAAAACAAGAGACATTGTGGATTAAATGTTGTGCAAGCAGCAAAGATTCTTAATAAGTCATAATGAGATCTGTTTTAATTTAATGGCTCAGCCATCGGACGCAAAATGAGACATAGATTACAGAAGAGCATACCCATTAAGCTTAATCTCTTTGTATCTTTTAAATCTACGGCAGTTGAATCCTCGATATCGCATTTTCCGAGAACAATACAAGATCCCCATAGTAGTGTCAAAAGCATGACTGTCGATCCAGCTAGCAAACCCATTCCAACTAGGACCTGCTCTTGAGCAACTTCTTTAGTTCCAGAAATTCCAGATACTGTACAAAACATGTAATGCAAATGCAACATTTAAACCAACTATGTGGTGAGAACAAGTAATGAGCAGGATATATACCTGGATACGTAAGAACGTGAATAGCAGTAACTAACATATTTGTCCAAGAAATCATTTCCTTCATTGATGCTCGATTATTAGAACATATAATAGATCTCAACCAAGGGAATTGACGCAGGACCATCTTAAGTATGGTGCACCCTCCCTTTCCTAACTAAAGTCTGAGCCAATTTCCCTTCATCTGGATTTTTATCAAGAATGACCAATGACTCACTTCTTTGCCAGAGGAACCGTGAATCAATGAGTTCAAATTGAGTTGATCTAACTATACATTCAAATTTAAATCGAGTTGTCTAGTAAGAAAACAAATTGCTTCTGAAAATTATACAAGAACTAGATAATCGCTTGCGCGATATGGGAGGCCGAGGCAAAAACGCTAATACCAACTTTAAAACAATAAATATCAAATGAAAAATTGGCGCAATGGAAAATCCAAAAGATCCACACAAAGAAGATCATAATATATGGAATAAATTATATGTAGAGAAAAGGTACCAAGAATGAGTAAAGCATCTGGAAGAGCACCAAGCATAGGAAGAAAAAGACCACCAACAATTCCAGGACCAAGGATCTCCAAAAGAAGTTCACTACCATCAGACAATAATCTAGCAGCAACAAGCATAAGTCCTCCATAGATAATAATCAAGAATATATTTCCAAACACAGTTGTTGTACATGGTAAAAACCCATAACTTTCTTCACAAATTCCTTCTGATAAATAGTCAGATTGTCGACGATTATCCATAAGTTGAAACGACGGTGTTGTTGTTGTTGATTTCTCAACATAATTATCACTACTGAATATTCCATCCGAAATCAGATTATTATGAGTATGATCTGATGAACTATGTAATGTAATGAATCTGCTCTCAGCAGAAATGATTAGTACTAGAAACAAGAACAAATTGATACAGATTTTCTTCATCATTGCCTCGATCGATCTATCTACTACTTGGAGAGGATATAGCAAAGTTATTTAAGGAAATGAAGAGATTTCAAAGAGATTTTAGAGATTATAGAAAGTGTCCAACTTCGAGTAATAGTATAGGTCGTGGAGTCTTGTTAGGGAAAGTGCGGGAGTAAGAAAATATTATTGTCAAAAGGTGGTGACAGTTATTCATCCGTTGAAGCTTGAAAGTATCAGTTATCCGAATCAAGTTGGAATAATATATTGACATTACTAAAAATGAAATGGTCGTATAGATCTTTTTTTTTTGTTTGAGTTGAATATAGGAGAATAAGATTTGTAGTGTGGTGAAAATCCTGATTATAAACTAGAAGAACATCTTTATGTGTTCAAGGACTCAACATCATGGTGATGTAGATAAAAACTGAACAGAAAAACATGTTTTTATTGTCTTGTCAAATTCAAGGTACCCGACCTCCACTGCTAGTGTTAATTATTAGTAGGCAAGGGCCTAATATACAGGGGCGGAGCCAGAACCTCCTATTGGGAGGCAAAAAAATTTTAAGGTTTGGCAAAATGGCAAATAATGGGTTGGAATAGGTAAAAATGGGTTTGGGAACCAGCCCAGCAGGGTGCCTACCCATGCCATGGGCTGGCTCCACCACTGCTAATATGCCTCGGTCAATTAAAGACATGGCCAGCAAACAGTACTTGCTAGGCCTCCTGGTTAACTTATAACCACCACAACCATGGTCAAGTAAATATCGCATAAACTTCAACAATGACAAGAGAAGAGACTCTATCGCTACTGTCTTATGTTACTTGTTCGCTATTTGCACGCAGGTTGCGATTTTGGCTTTTTCATTTATTTTTTTTAAATGAAACTGCCACCGGGCATGAGGTTGAAGTTCTAGTTGGGGCATGAGGTTTAAGCTCTAGTTCAGCATCAAGCATTGTGTTTAAGGGGTTCAGGCAACGATTGGAAAATTTATATGGTTTGTTATGAGCTGGAGCAAAGATCAGAAAAAGAGACACGAGGGAAACGATTTTCTTAACGGGAAAATAGCTGCAGAACAGGTGCACCTGAATATTCACGACAATACTACCCACAACCACCTTCACACCCAGAGACGAGACATCCAAACGAATGTAAAGAAAATACAAATGAGATGATCAAGAGAGCAAAATCATAAAGCAAATAAAGTAACAAATACTGCTCTAATACAAAGATAACTTGACTGAGCATGAAGAACTACTTCTAGCAAGGATGTTCGTCATGCACATAATTGACTAGAGTTTAAATGTTACATACGGAAAGCACACACACCATAAGCGTGGCAATCTTCACATTCTAACCATAAACTACGGAACTAAAAACTTCCGAAGTACCAAAACACATTGTTATGTTTGTGTGGAGCCTGGTAGTGAACGATCCGGTTTCGCATTTTGACCCGATCCTACTGGAGGCCCGTTGGAAAATTAGATGAAACTTTTTGAGAGGTTTATTAATGGAACGGGGGGACGGGCCGATAGGCACGGCCCCCGGAGTGAATGCAGATTGAAGACTATCTCTATGGGAGAAATTTGCAGCAACCTCTATTGGATTCAGCGAAGCCAGATGGGATGTCCGAGGCAGATTGCAAACTCCTGGATCGACAGGTTTTAGAGGTTGTTCAGTTAACCCTAGCCAATTCATTTGCACACAGTGTTGTGAAAGAAAAGACCACTGCTGGCTGATGGCGGCCTTGACGAGCATGTATGAAAAGCCATCGGTGAACAACAAGGTGCATCTGATGAAGAAGTTGTTCCTGTTGCACATGCCAGAGGGCGCTTCAGTTACAAAGCACTTGAATTACTTCATTGAAATCGTAAACGCTCAATCATCTGTCAAGATAGATTTTGATGATGAAATTCGTGCCCTAATCCTTTTAGCTTCTCTACCCAACAGTTGGGAAGTTGTGAGAACTGCCGTAAGTAATTCCTCCGGCAAAGAGAAGCTAAAGTATAATGACATACGCGATCTGATTCTGGGTGAAGAAGTTCGAAGGAAGGATTCTGGTGAGTATTCGAATAATGATGCTGCATATAACGTCGAGGCAAGAGGCAGACCATCTCAGAAATATCAGTACAGGGGAAGATCTAAATCAAGAAAAGGGAGAAACAGGGGCCAATCTAGAGGTCCACGGGGTCCGGCTGGATGCTGGAACTGCGGCCAGATGAGCCACATACAGAAGTGGTGCAAAGAACCTAAGAAGAACGTGAATGAAAGTGAGAATGTTGTTACAGAAACCGTACAAGATGCCTTACTGCTTTCTGTTGAGAGTCCCATGGACTCTTGGGTTCTCGACTCAGGAGCCTCTTGGCATACCACTTCAAGCCGAAAACTCTTTGTTAACTATACTGCAGGTAACTACGGGGCTGTCTATTTAGCTGATAATAGACCACTTCAGATAGTAGGCATTGGAGAGCTCAAGATTATGCAGGAAAATGGATCAGTCTGGAGAATCAACAAGGTTAGACATGTTCCACAGTTAAATAGGAATCTGATTTCTATTAGGCAGCTTGATGACGAATGACATGGTGTTTATTTTGGTAGTGGTAGATGGAAGGTGACTAAGGGAGCTATGGTAGTGTCTCGTGGTTACAAGATGGGTACTCTTTACATGTATTCAAGTCCGAGAGACTTGTCTATTGTTGGCATGGCAGCAGTAGATACAGTTGCAGTTGCTGAATCTAGTGATACGCTATGGCACCAAAGGCTTGGGAATATGAGTGAAAAGGGCATGAAGTCCTTCAGTCAAACGGGAAACTACTAGAATTGAAGACCATTGATATTGGTATGTGTGAGAGTTTCATTCTTGGGAAGCAGAAGAAAGTCTGCTTCGTCAAATGCGGTAGAGCACCAAAACCAGAAAAGTTAGAGTTGGTGCATACTGATTTGTGGGGACCATCTCCAGTTCCATCACTTGGTGGCTCATTATACTACATCACATTTATTGATGACTCGACCAGAAAGGTATGGATTTATTTTCTGAAAAATAAAAGTGATGTATTTGATATATTTAAGAAGTGGAAGTCTTTGGTAGAAAATGAGACAAGTTTGAAACTGAAGTGCCTAAGATCAGATAATGGAGGTGAGTATATTAATGGTGGGTTCAGAGAGTATTGTGCTACAAATGGAATCAGAATGGAGAAGACCATCTTGAAGACACCACAACAGAATGGCGTAGCTGAGCGCATGAATCGGACCCTAAATGAACGTGCTAGAAGCATGAGGTTGCATGCTGGGTTGCCAAAAAAAATTTGGGCTGATGCAACCAACACTGCAGCTTATCTGATCAATAGAGGACCATCAGTTCCGTTGAATTTCAAAGTGCCAGAGGAGGTATGGAGTGGTAAAGAGGTAAATCTTTCTTTTTTGAAAGTATTTGGATGTTTTTCATATGTACATGTTGATGCCAATGCTAGAAACAAACTCGATCCCAAGTCCAAGAAATGTTTCTTTATTGGCTGTGGAGATGATGCTTTTGGTTATAGATTTTGGGATGCAGAAAATCGGAAAATTATCATAAGTAGGAATGTCATCTTCAATGAGAAGGTTATGTACAAGGAAAAATCAAATGCAATTGAGAAGAAGGTTGTCTTAAGAGAAGGTTGATTTGGGTGAGATTTCTAAAATCAGTGTACAAGAGAAGGTTGTCCAGAACCAGGGAAACTAAGTGCCTGAGATCAATGTAGTACGTACCGGCCGGTACGGCCGAAATTTCGGCGGTTTTAACGGTACCGGCCGTGGAGCGAAATGAATTATAACAAACCGGCAAAACGGTATTTTCCCGGTAAAATCGGCGGTATGGATTAAAACCGATTTTACCCGATTTACCCGGTTATGTCCAGTATGTTTTATTGGCCTTCAGATGAAAAAACTAATCTAATCCAACGATCCATATCTCGAATCCATCAACTTGAATCAATTGAATTTGTAGATCCCGAACCTAATTCTACAAATTATACACTGATGAACCCCTAAGACCCTAATTGAACCTAAAGAAAACCCACAACTGAATTTTAATTGAAACCAAAGGAAAATTGAAACCATGTTACCAATTCAATTATATCAAAATATACAAATTCAAACAGAAAAGACCCCGAATTAAAGCCCCAATTCAAACCCAAGTCACCTCCTCTGCAAATTCAAACAGCAAAAACCCTACCTGAAATATAAATTGATACACTGAAAATCCCCAAAATAAGATTCACCGATTCAGTTAAAATTACAGCTACCCACTTCATCAATTAGGAAAAAAAATTATATATGATAAAACCCTTAAATTCTTCAAGAACAGTAAAAGCAAATCTCATCTTCACTAACGTAGCAATCTTCATAGTAGTTTATTACTTGGGTTAGTAATCTTCATCTCTCACTGTGTTGACTAAATATGAACAAAAGAAAATGAGAAGGAGTGAAATGATTATGATTCAAAACAAACAGGAGCACCCAAGCATGAAGAAGAAGAAGAAGAAGTCACGAAGATGGTGATTATGGTGGTAGTTGTTGTGGTTCGACTGGTGCAATGGTGGTGCATGACTTTCTCAATTTTTCTGTGAGTGAGTGAGTGAAAAAGAAGATGAGAAGTAGAAACTAGATTGAGAGACAGAGTGGGCGGCGAGAAAGAGATATAGTGTCTCTTAGGGTTAGTGTTACTGTACGGCTAGGATTAGATTTATTAATACTTCAATCTATGGCTTAGATTATGGATTAGATTTGACTATTTTTTTGGCTTAAATTCACTCATTCACTTTAAAATTGTCATGGGTTAAAAGAGAAAGATAACTCGTCCTCCAAAATGGGTTAAAATGTGAATCGATATTTTTTTATAAAATTATATATATAAAATATATGGACCGATATTTCGTCGGTATTTAAACCGAAATTTCCCTGGTATACCGGCGTACCAGTGTATCGCTCTCGACCGGTACGAACTGGAATCCGGCATGGTACAACATTTTCTGAGATAGAGCAGGGTAGTCCAGCTTCTCCAAACCTCAGTACTCTGGTTCCCACTCTTAGGAGAAGCAGTAGGGTACCCAAGGTAGTGGATCGTTATACACCTTCTCTTCAGCACATCTTGTTGTTAGATGGAGGTGAGCCTGAGAATTATGCTGAAGCTTTGCAAGTTGAGAATTCGAGCAAGTGGGAGTTATCTATGGAAGATGAGATGGATTATTTGCTCGAGAATGGGACTTGGCAGCTAACCGAGCTACAAGAAGGGAAAAAGGCTTTTCATAACAAATGAGTGTACAGTTTAAAAGAAGAGCATGATGGGAGTACAAGTTACAAGGCCAGGCTTGTTGTGAAGGGTTTTCAGCAAAAGGAAGGTGTAGATTACACTGATATTTTTTCTCCAGTTGTGAAGCTAAATACAATCATATTGGTTTTGGGAATTGTGGCTACACAGAACTTATATCTCGAGCAGTTAGATGTGAAGACTGCATCCCTTCGCGGTGATTTGAAGGAAGACATCTATATGGTGCAACCACAGGGCTTCGTAACACAGGGAAATGAGAATCTGGTTTGCAAATTGAATAAAAGCTTGTATGGTTTGAAACAAGCTCCAAGGCAGTGGTATATGAAGTTTGACAGTTTTATGGGTACCACCGACTTCACTAAGTGCGAATCAGATCATTGTTGCTACATAAAGAGGTCTGAAAACACTTTTATGATTTTGTTGTTATTTGTGGATGATATGCTTATTGCAGGGCCTAGCATTGAGGAGATAAATGATCTAAAGAAAAAACCGTCAAAGCAGTTTGCAATGAAATTAAGATTTGGGAGCTGCAAAGCAAATTCTTAGTATGAGGATCACGAGAGACAGCAATCATGGTACCTTGAAGTTGTCCCAGTCAGAATATGTGAACAAGATTCTAAGGAGGTTTAACATGGAGAGTGCCAAACCAGTGAGCACGCCTTTGGGTAGCCATTTTTAGCTAACCAAATATCAGTCACCTAAGACAGAAGAAAATGAGATTTATATGAAGAAGATTTCTTATGCATCGGAGATTGGGAGTCTTATGTATGCCATGGTTTGCATCAGACCAGATATTGCACATGCAGTGGGAGCTCTGAGCAGGTACATGAGTAATCCAGGAAAACAACATTGGGAGGCAGTCAAGTGCCTACTTCGGTACTTAAAGGGTACTGTAGATACATCACTTTGCTTCACAGGTTCTAGTATGAAGTTGCAGGGTTATGTTGATGCTGACTTGGCTGGAGATATTGATAGTAGAAAGAGTACTATTGGGTATGTGTATACTTCTGGTGGTACTGCTGTGAGTTGGGGTTCTAATTTACAGAAGATAGTAGCCTTGTTTACTATAGAGTCATAATATGTTGCTGCTACTGAGGAGAGCAAGGAGATGATATGGTTACAGCGAGTCTTGGGTGAATTGGGTATGAAGAAAGGAAATGGAGTTTTGCACAGTGATAGTCAGAGTGTTGTTTTCTTAGGGAAGAATCCAGCATACCATTCCAGAACCAAGCACGTAGATATTAAATATCATTTCATTTGATCTTTTTTAGAAGATGGTCAGTTGACACTTGGGAAGATTGACGGAGCAAAGAATCCAGCAGACATGTTGACAAAACCAGTGACCCTGGAGAAACTGAAACTGTGTGCAGCTTCAGTGGGTCTTCGAGCTTGATGATTGGTTAAGAGAGTTGTTGCGGTGATCGGTGTGTTTTGAAGTTTGTTCAGAGTGGAGTTAGGGCGCGTTGTGATGTGACCAGTCTCCAAGTGGGAGATTGTTATGTTTGTGTGGAGCCTGGTAGTGCACGACCCGGTTTCGCATTTTGACCCGATCCGACTGGCGGCCCAAATTTCAGTAGTCTCTATATATAGAGAGTTACCCTATCTAGGGTTTGTATCTTATTTTTATCATCGTTGTATTCCTCTGGAACTCGTTTTTGAGATCATAATGAAAACCACAGCCGCTCCTTAGACGTAGCCTAATTTGAATGAACTAAGTAAATCTTGTATTCATGTTTTTCGTTTTCGTGTTGTTTTCTTATAGCATCGATCCTAACACACATAACACATAACACATAAAAAGCACAAACTAACGTATTCTAACCGGAAGAACACTCCAGTCCAGTAGATAGTTTGACTATAATCAACTGACTATGTTCACCAGGACAGTAACTAATATACCATAGCAAAATAAGTGCATATGTAAGACTCACATTTTCTTGCTTTTCTTCTTATTGTGTTGGACACCTTCTTCTTCATCACCAGCACCAGCACTGTCGTCATCCTCGTCGTCATCTTAGTCACTGAAGCCATAGTAGTCATCATCAGAGTCGTCATCTTAGTCACTGAAGCCATAGTAGTCATCATCAGAGTTGTCATCTTCTTTATCGGAGTTTACCAAGTATACTTTCCCGAGATACATTCCAGAATTGAGTGAAAATTGGCTTTCCCCGAACACGGAAGTATTAAAAGAGCCAGCCATTTGAAATTCTTGGACATTGAGAATTTTAGTCGTATCGTGTTTTAGGTCGTACGAAACAATATGAAAACCAGAATCCATGTCTAATCCTAACATAATATTTCCATCTTTCAAAGACTGCAAGGGCATGAAATTCTTAACCAACCCACCAAAATGTTTTTGCAGGTCAAAGGTGAATAGCTTGGTCCATGATTTTTGTGATCCATCCTGCTTCATCTCCCACACAACGGCACCAATCTTAGTATCAAAACAAAGCAAGCAAAGAGATCCTCCTAAAACAAACAAACTTGTTTCAGAATTTTTATCGAACCAGTCAGGCAGTGGCAGATTGTCATACTGCTCACTCTCAATCAAAACGAATAATAACTTCTGAGTTTTCAGATGGAGGGAGTAATCTAAACTACTAGATCTACTAGATTGGTTTTCTTTTTTTATTGAAAAACACAAGGGAGAATGTTAAGAGAAGATTACAATGTCTACTGGATTGTTAATCGTCCGAATAATTTAGTATCTTTCTGTAGCAACGGTGCACAAATGAGTATGCTAAAATTACCCTCTATTTAGATATAGGGATAATTATAGAAATGTCCCAATTTTAGGGGTCATTATACACTTATGCCCTGGGTTTTCAGGATTAATAGAAATACCCTATTATGTTAATTTTTCCGTTAATTTTGAGCGCGCGAGTTTGCATGTGCGAAAAATGACCAAAATACTCCTATATAATTAGTATTTATAATATTTTTTTAAAATATTTTTTTTATACTTTATAATATTTTTTTCTACATTTATAATATATTTTTTTATAAAAGTACAAAAAAAAATTATAAATGTACAAAAAAAATTATTATAAATGTACAAAAAAAAATATTATAAAAGTATAAAAAAAAAAATCAAAAAATATTAGAAGTACTAATTATAGAGGGGTATTTTGGTCATATTTCGAACATGCGAACTCGCACGTTCAAAGTTAACTGAAAGTCTAACGGAATAGAGCATTTCTATTAATTCTGAAAACCCAAGGCAGAAGTGTATAATGACCCTTCAAAATTAGGGCATTTCTATAATTATCCCTTAGATCTATTCAATAACGTAAGCCCTAAATAAAAGTAGTTGCGAACATTGAGTTTGAAGTTCCAATTGCACTGTACTTCACTAATGTTACAACAAGAAGAGTAGTTTCATTTTGTTTTCTAGTTATACATCCATCAATTCCTAACTTGATGCATGGGCATAAATGATAAAACATACAAAAATTCAATCAGCCATTAGTAGCGAGAAAAGATATTTAGTAAGAAAAAAATATTTGTCGGGTCAGACATCTCCCAATTAAGCAATACATTAAAAATAAAATTTAAAGTGATTTTAAATTTATATAGAAAAAGATATTTGCCGGGTCAGATATCCCCAATTAAGCAACACATTAAGATTTTAAATTTAATTTGATTTTAGATTCATTTAAAAATTATTTCAAAAATAACCTGTCCAAAAAGATAGATCTTGTTTGACCTAAATTCAGACCGTTTATCTTCCCAGATAGATGTATGTTTCGGTGTGAAGCACCACGCTTGTGTGAAATGTATGTGATTGCACCATACTAACTGTTACCTACGTCCTCTCTTCCTCACATAAAATGTGTTAACCCAACAGTCATTTTTGGATTTATGAAAATCCTAGTAATATGGGGAACTCTTATGTTTTGTTTACTCCATGTGAAACTAAAGGTTTTAATTCATTCACTAATAATGAAAATTGGTTAGTGACCTTAGTGACCCATAGATCCCAAGTTCAAATTATACCAAACCAAAAATAAAACAAAAGTAGAAGCTTATTTTTCTCACAATCGCCAACATGCTAAAATCTAGATAAAATAATAATCGAAAAGCAGGAAATATCTCTTCAGGCAGGGGAGTCCATTAAGTATTGAACATTTTCTTAGTGAAAAGATACCAGGGTTTTTTTTTGCTGGCTAGTGAATTCGATGTCTTGAACTATCCAGCGTTTGGTGTACTTCATAAATAATTCCACATATGATATCTCCTTTGGTGCTGTCAAGTTCGTGGCATTTTGTCATTTTTGGTCCTCGACGTATCATATTTATCTGAATGCTCTTGACAATCAACTCTATTCTCACAGGGAAGCAACCCACTTCCACATTCAGATATGTGAGTTCAATCAAGAGCGTTCTGTTAAACCCCACTTCAAATAAAGTTATAGAACTCATTATGACTTAAGAAAAGTCATCCTTCACATGCAGTCATACTATCACATCCACACCATATGGAGGGAAATAGAATTTCATTCTATGATAGTATTTACCTTAATTCACCACAAATTAGTTGTCTCATTGAACTTTGATCTTGGGATCTCAAGTTAGCAAGGTTGAGTGTCGTTCATAGAAAATTTAATCCTTGAGCTCGAATCCCATTCCATTTGATGTAGCACTAACTACCTGCTTGAACAAATCTTTCGTCAACCGAAGTGAATCCTTTCATTAATACTAGCTAATTTTCTATATTTGGTCAATCAGACGACCTAAAGGAGTCCTTCTATATGATGAGAAAAAGGAATACTTGTCCATCACCCCACGTTTAAAAAATAAATAAATTGACTCAATTAAATTGGAATTGATCGTTCTATTTTAAAATTAATTTGATAATCAGATATTTATAACCTCCAGTTGTTGTTAACCACCATCAATTCGATTATCGAATTGGTCGTCAATTACTTTGAAAACAAAAACATGATAAAATCATGGTGTAATCTAGTTTTACAATTTCATCAATTCGATCAAATTTGATCGAAATTGGTAATCTTTTTCCAAAATTTGTTTGGAAATCAAGGATTTGTGGTCCCTAACCATATTTAAACTACATAAAATCAAATGAAATTGATTTCACATTCAATGGATTCAAATTAAAATAAAATTGAAAAGATGTAGTGTAAAATAAACCGTGATCTAAAACACAAATAATTACCGTTCCTAATTTGTTTTCCGTTACAAAATGAAAAATATTAGTTAAATTGATTTTGATCAAATTTCTTTAAAAAATTTGTCCGCACCCACTTCTCTGGCAGTCTCTAAAATAGGTTTCAAGGGTCAAAGGGTGAGAGACAACGGTGGGCCATTCTCAAATTACTTATGGGCATTACTATTAGGCCTACACAAAACCGGACCAGAACCGTGAACCAAAACCAAAATCAATGATTTTAAATCGAACCAAACTGAAACAAAACCTTAACGCTATAGTTACAGTTGTCAGTTTTAGAAAACCGACATACTCGGTTTCAGTTGCGGTTGTTAGCCAAAACCGAACCGAAAACCGATGGTTATAACCGATTAATAGTGGTTGTAAGATCTGAGTAAATATTAGCCGTGGATTGATATATATATTACCTAACCTTAGGTTCTCCTCACTCGTCTCCTCACTCGTCTTATCTAACTTACCTTCTCAAACCTCTTCAGTCATCACCTTCATTATTCACTTCTTCCCCATTAACAGTCAAGCTCGAGCACGAGCATCAGTGCATCACCACTCTAAAACTAGTGAACTACCACCTTCTTCTTCTTCTTCTTTCTTTCTTTTTCTTCATCTTTTCCTTTATCAAGCTTTAACCCATCACCACCACAGCAGTCGAATCCTAGAACTATTATCACCACGACAGAAAAAAAATCACTGAAAAGGTATGGTGTATTGTTAGAACACCTTATTGTAGCCTATATTGTACTTGTCATTTTACACCAATTATAGTCTGACATGTGTAATGGGTCATGTGTTGTGTCCAGGTCATCTTATCCCCTCTAGTTTTCCTGTTGAGTCCATCTGCTATATATAGCAGTTCTCCTGTATTGTTTTCTTTATCAGTTTTTGACAATACAATTCATAATTAGTCACAGATCTTTCATGTATATCATATTATCTACCCATTTTTTTTATTACGATATTATGTGTTAGAATTTTACAATTGTGAATATTAGGGCTTTACAAAATCAGAAATAATTGGGTATTTTTCAAAATTAGGGCTAGTTAGATTGATTTAGATACTAATATGAACTGGGTTAAGGTTTTTTTTTATAAATTTTGTTGATGCATTGTTTAATTTTAATTGGAATTTGAACTGTGCGTTTTTATGATAGTTTTGAATATCTTGATATTTATTCAAAATTTGTTCAAGTAAAAGGAGTTGTTGAACCATTTAAAATGTGGGTTTTGATATGTTTCTTATATCTTTAAGTGTAATTGAAGTTTTTGTAAATTTAGCCTTTGATCTGGTAGAATCATAGAACAATATATTTTAAAGATAGTAAAACACTAGTAACATGTTAGATGCAACAATGAGTTACATTTTTGTATGTATATATCCTGATTTTGAACTGTAGACTTGCTGTTTACAAGTCATCATGATACCTAATGCTTTTAAGTTGCTTAAATCCCACTACTTACTTCAACTGTTAAAAACACTAAGAGTTTCATGTTTACATTTTCAGTTAACTAGATGCTAAATGCTGGATTACCAGATTTATTGTTCTATATCTACTTGAAAGTAGTATATAATAGACAATAGTGTTGATCTTTTTCTTAATTATGACAACTTTTCGTACAAAAACTTGGATGCAGGCTTTACTTTCTATGGAAAACCCTGTATCAACTGTAGGAAACATAAAACCATCACTGCACTACGGAATCACTTCGTTATGGAAGAGCCACCTTTAAAATATGCGAAATGTCGTCATTGTAAAAAAAGATTTGTTGCTGATTCTGTGAAGAATTGAACCTCTAGTTTGATTGTCCATCTAAAGAGATATAGGTTAATGGTTATGTAGCACGACTAATGAAAAGAGAAACCGACATAAATAAACTTTGTATTAGTATATGTTTGAACTCTTAATGTTTTTAAAATTATAAGAACAACAAGGTTCTTTTTTCCCGTGCAATGTACGGGCTTGAACTAAAAGATTTATCTTACTTTTATATGGGTTTTAATAATTTTTTTACCGGTATACCAAATTGTTTTAAAAGGATATCTATTAATTTGGGACGTGCCTAACACTTTACTACCAAATTGTTTTAAAAGGATATCTATTAATTTGGGACGTGCCTAACACTTTACTATCATGTTGGTATGATATCCTTTCATTTAGAATGTATTCTTTAATAGGCGTTATTGGAAATCTTCATTACCGATAGGCAGCAATACGACTCTAATATTATTTTTTTCAATTTTACGTTACAAATTTGTGACCATACGGTCTTTGTATATGGATTACCATCATTGTAATACTTTACTACCAAAAATGAAAATAGAGAAAGAGGAAAACAAACTATAATCCTTTAGCAAACTTACTTGGGTGTATTGAGCGAGTAATCTCTTTACTAAATATATTTAATTTCATGTATTTTGTTGATTACAAAAATAGAAAATTAATGTAGCACAAACTCTTTGACAACAAATTGATCTTGCACAAACTCAAATTGATGTATCACCAAAAAAGAACACAAATTGATATAACACAAACTCTTTGACAACAAACTTATGTTTCACTAATACACTAAAACTACTTAGTTTAGCTATTTCTTTTCTTTTCGCCATATATCAAACTCAATGGAGTGGAAGAGTTTATATAGATTTAAAAGAGACTCTTGGAAAAATCCATTCTTGAAAAGTCACATCCTTTGGATAAAGAGATTTAAATTTAATTTGAAAGGGTTCATATGAATTGACACATCCATTCACAACTAATTAACTAATAATTCATATTCAAAATTCAATAGGTATGACGAATCTCTTTATTTGGGATGTGTCCTTTAAAAAGACGATGACGTGGCCCAACCATAAATCAAGATGATTATAGTGCCACCACATCAGCATTTAGGATTCTCCTTTATATAAGAAGTATATTGATTTATATTTTGTAGCAAGTTGAGAGTTGTCAGTTACCTATTACTAAATTTTTTTATTAAGAAATTTGGCTGTCGGATATGTGAAACTTACAAAATGGAAAGTTTGTTTACAACTGCCGGTTTACCAAAACAGACCAGTTTTATACCGAGAACCAAAATAAATTTCTTAATGGTTACCAACGATTTTCAAATCAACATAATCGAGGTCTTCGGTTCTGGTTCTGGTTACCTCACTAACCGAACCGAAACATGTAAAACCCTAATCACTATCAATTCAAGAATCGAAATTAAGACAATTTAATCAAAAGTTGGATATGCACTTTTTGTGTATCAGATTGACAAAAACCAAAACTAAAAGGAACATAAAAGCATACCAACTCTAACCACAAAAGAAAGTAGGAAAACAGCAAATACTCAATTGTGTACAACTAATCCTAGGTTGAGATTCTTCCTCTTTTTAGCTAGGTCTATCTTCTTAAGACAATAACAACCATGAAAGAAAAAGATAATGGAATTCACTTTATGAAAAGAAAATGATAATGGAACTTCACTCTATTTTCAAATTCTCTTTCGTTACATTATCTCAGTGTAAATTTTTATTTCAAACAACATAATCATGAGAATCAATCAAAAAACAAGTATGATCCATTGTAAAACTAGGAATTTTATCCAACTTCAATGGATTCTTCTTACCTCCAAGTAATCTAGCAGGATTACCAACAGCAGTAGTTCTTGCTGGTACATCTTTTACAACAACCGTTCCTGCACCAATTTTAGCACCTTCACCAATTCTAACATTCCCCAATATTGAAGTACATGCACCTATCAAAACACCATCCTCAATTTTCGGATGTCTATCACCACAGACATTTCCAGTTCCACCTAATGTCACATTATGTAGAATTGATACATTGTTTCCGATCACCGACGTTTCGCCGACGACGACACCGGTCGCATGATCGAGTAGTATCCCGTGTCCGATTCTCGCAGCGGGGTGAATATCAACTCCAAACACTTCAGAAACTCTGTTTTGAATCAAAAGAGCTAGTGTTTTCCTATCTTGTGACCATAATTTCTGTGCAATTCGATGTGTTTGAATTGCTAAGAACCCTTTGAAGTTTAATATACAATGGACATAACTAATACAAGCCGGGTCTCTTTCTTTAACTGCGATTAAATCAAATCTGATTGATTTTCTTATCTCTTCATCTTCATTGAAACTACCCAGGAAGATTTCATAAAGAATGTTGGTTTGAAGATTTGAGTTGCTTAGTTTCATTGCTAATTGGTTAGCTAATGAGCTTTCTAAAGAACCATGAGATAGAATCGATCTCATATAGTATTCTGATAAAATGGGTTCTTTTTCAACATCAGATCTAGCTTCTTCAAGTATCTTGAACCATGTTTCATCTTTTTGAGTAATGGGCTTCTTGTGATGATCTTGATTAAAAGAAATATCAGAGATATTGGGTATTGATGAGAATTTGGCACACTGGTGTAGAGATGTAGCATCATTTTGGAAAAAACGAGTTGTTGATGTTCTGGGTCTGTGATTTTCATAGCAGATTGCTATGGGGTTTGTGGCTGAGCAGATCTGAAGAAAGGGTTTTTTAGTATGTGATAGAAAAACAGAGAATCTAAAGGTTGATATCCGCATAGCCGATAGCTGTTTTGATTTTTGTTCTGAGGGCATACAGAGGAAAGGGGCCTTTATAGAGCATTGAGGATATGATTCAAAGAAAAAGAAGCAATACTTCTTCCAGATCCTATGAACAAACACATCCAACGTCTGCACTCTGCATTGTATGTGGGGATACGATTGTTGACCAATTGACACTCAATGTTTAGCTTTCTCGATAACAAGTGCTAAATTTGTTTGACTTAAAAGCTCGAAAATGAGGAAAATGAGTTCCAAAAAGAAGGGCCGAAATCCGATATTCATCCTTTATCGGTTCTGAATTGGACCGCTCATCGAAACGTAAAAGTTGTTGGGTTGGATTAATTAAATACAACATGATACATGAGATCCAACCAGATCAATTTGGTTAATATCAAATTAATGACTAGTATATTCTATTATTATGTATATATTAATCTAAAATTTTATTTCATATATCTTAATAATATTATATTTCATTAAATGATAAATATTCTACACAGTAGCGAAAAAGGAAACCTAATCACCTAATAACACATCCGTGCATTCACTTTTTTCATAAGATTTGTGTTAATTCTCTAATAATCACAGATGACAATAAATTTAAAGTTAATATGTTGATGATATATTCCGCTTATAAAATTTTATATTCTTATAAAAAAAATTAACACAACTTATAACACCACCATTTTTCACTTTGAAAATCAGTCGTTCAAAATTAACAGTTAAAATTAAGATTTGTAGATGTTGAGGTTGGTATCTCAGATTATAGTTATTTTTAATAGGCATATAAAGTTTCATAAAAGTAATGTATCATAAAAATATTAGCTTCAAGTACAATGTTGTTTGAGTTTTATAAAAAAATCAATACAAACTTTGTAAGACGGTGTATGAATCATTTTTTGTATCATACCCCTGGTACGTGGCTTCTCCAATTATTTAAGAACTATTCGGATTCACGAATAATTCATTCACTTAATTCGTTATGTTATTACTTTAACAAGGACCAAGTTAAGACATCGGTTTAACTATTTCTCTTATTGCCGAATTTTTATAAAAAAATGTATGTGTTGAGTTTTGAACACCTGACCTCCAGGTTCATAAACTACCTTAGCATGATTGATTACGATCGCTTTTTTTGAATGAACTAGAAAGTACCTTTTTTAGTTATCTGTGGGGAATCTCATTGCTATTACTTAAACAAGCATGAAGTGTATGCTTGCATATTCATCTTTAGGTCAAATCAAATATGTAATTGTTGGAATAATTATTGGATACTCAAATGATGGATATGCAAGCATGATAACTTATATGTTGTTCTATATCCCCATGAATCTAGGAACTTTTGCTTGCATTATATTATTTGGTCTACGCACGGAACCGATAACATTAGAGATTTGCAGGAAAGATGGTTAAACCAATTGAAAATCCGGACAGTTCACTATATTTGGTGGTCCAGGCCCGATTTCCTAAAAATTTAGTGGGTTAGTGGTAGCCCAACCCAGTTTCATAACTAGTGAGTATTGACGAAATAAAGCAAGGATTGGAAAACAGTCTATTCCAGAAGGTGAGATTATCTCCATGTAGCCAAAGAAGTGTTGATGGTTATTTCTTGGAAGACCATATTGCATGTTTAACCCTTGGATAAGCGTCTGTACTGGAACTCATCCTTTAAACTGTTCTCATAATATTGATTTATGTGAATTCCGAAATCAATATAAATCATACAATTAGTTGGGGCTTCGTTTCGGAATGTCCATTTCGAGAACTCAAACATTGAGGATTGGCCTTGGACTATTTGTCATACAAACCCCAGAGACGGTAATTTATCTACAAAAGAAAATGAAAAACAGAAAGGAGGAGACAAATCTCCGACTTTCAGTGAAAAGAATAAGGTGGATGAACATCTTTTTCTCCCTCATTACAGCATTGATAATCGAAGGTAGAGAAGACTACCAACGAGACTCAGTAGTAATGGCACGTTACTTAACCAACACATCTTCACATGCATTAGCCTCTCTGTAAATGTGTGAAAAATCTGAACTCCACCGTCTTCAGAAATTAGTGATCTGATAATTTCAAATCTTTAAGATATTTGATTTCAGCTTTCTTCATATTCCATGCCGTAAGACTTGACATCTTCACATTTGTAGTTCCATTGTTGAAGACATAAAGCCGAGCTTTATTATCAATAGCCAATTTTGGATATACTCTAGCTGTTATAACTGCTTTGCCGTCAACACCATAACTCTCCACTATTGAGTGATCAATCTGCCAACAGATAAACAAATCAAATTCCAGTTCAATACTGAACATATACACAAAATTGTTGACCCATAATCAGGGGCGGAGCCAGCTTAGAACATGATGTGACTTTGCATTCTCAGCTCAGTTGACTCCCAAGCCCAATTGTTACTTCTTTTTTTTTGTCATAAAATGGGCTCCCAATCCCATTTTGCACTCCCTGTTTAGCTTGTGCAACATTTTTACACCCCCTTCGTACAAACCTGCCTCTGCCCCTACCCCTACCTTTTATAAGCATGAGTAAAAGGGACAAATGCCCACATAAATAACAAAATACTGGGGAAAACAAGCTAATGAGATTGAGCATACCAAGCTCCTTATAGACAGCTTCTGATCATGTTGTGGATCAACATCAATAAAAGCTCCATATGTGGTTTTGTCATTACTTTCTTCCAACGATGACCTGTTAGACCAAAGTATAGGTCATGAGGAAGATTTAAAATTAATGTGAAGTGCACATTAAAGAATGAAAATAAACTGACCTGCTCTGATCACTACACATGAGCACAACATGTTTGTTTTGATGATTGAATACTCTGAAGAAAACAGATGTTTGTTCTTCAAAGTTCTTAGAAGCCAAAGCCAACAAACCAAATGGCCCTGATTTCCCCTGCACTGATGCTGGCTTTGAGCTACAAAGTAGTTGTGGGTTAACCCAACTAGGGTCCATGATTTCTGCATCTTCCAACTTTGGCAGTTTAAATATAACATCTACATCTGCCTGTGAAGCTGTTACACCAGGAACTTCCAATACTAAACCACTTTTAAGAACTTGGCTTCGTAATGAAACTCGTTTGGTGCGGAGTCGTTCTATTTCTTTAACAGGCCATTGCTTCAATTGCTTACCATTTTCCGTAAGCCATAGAGTCCGAGGAACTGCCTGCATAAGAAAACCAATTGATTTGCATAGTTTAGTGCACAAAGCAACTTATGATTTGGTACCTGCAATGTGATTTGGACACATGGGTGAAAAACATAACGTACCTGTAATCCAGCCCAACCTTTCTTGATATCATCTTCTACACTACTAGATTCATTTACCCAACCCCATAACACTCTCCTCTTCTTTTCATTATCAAAGAATGTTTTAGAAGCGTAAAATTTTCCGTAATCAAACCTCAAACCGGAATCATTATCGATGGATCCCTTGTCAGGTGTATATTTATCCGTTTCTGGGTTGTAAGTTCCAACAGTATAGTAGTCATGCTTAGTATCATCCAAGCTCACCTTGAACACATGTTTAACACTAGGACCGAGAACTGAAGTATCCAGACCCTCTTTTCCATCAATTGCTACTGGAAAGAAATCTGGGCATTCCCACATTCCAGTTTCCTTCGCCCAATGAAGAGGTTGCTCTGCTTTAGTCCAATGAATAAAATCATCACTTCGAAATAAAAATGATACTCCATTGTTGCCTACTTTGCTTCCTATTGTCACTCTCCAGACTCCATCAGGACCTTGCCAACCAGTAGTCGGATCCCTGAATGCACTAGCATTGATACCGTCAGTGGGTTTAATCACAGGATTGTACTCAACTGGTTTAACCCATTCTACAAGGTAAGGATCCGATAATTTCTTCGGCACTGCCATGTCCTGAACTTGGTAGTTCCATTGATTCGACTCAATAATTCCGGTGTAATGAATGATCGGCTTTCCTTGTACAAATGTTGCTGAACCCGACCAAACACCTAGAATATCAAATGGTTCAGATGGGACCATCGCAATTTTATGGTGCATCCAGTTTATGAGATCGGTGGATGTGGCATGAGCCCACACTATGTCACCCCAAACTGCACCAGAAGTGCTCCATTGATAGAACAGATGGTATATTCCATTATAAATCATAGGCGCTGCATCAAAAATATAAGTCTTTGATTCATATTTACATCATTTTTATGGAAGTTGACTTCAGACATTAATAACTTAAACCATGAAATCAAACAAGGAATTAATATCAGATTGGAATGAGAATACTAACCATTAGGATCTGTTAATTCAACGAAAGCCATATTTGTCAATTGATAGTTGCAACATCGAAACCAACACAAATAAGTTAGAACCCGGAAAAAAAAAAGAAGAAGATATATGCTCAAGTTTCTTGGATGTTGCATTGCTTATAGCAACATCAATAAAGATGCAGCAGTACCACAATCGGCACTCTAGGAAGTATGCACGTTTTATCATAGTCGAATGGCATATTTCCAGAAAGAAATTGTTTTGCCATGAAAAAAAAGACATGTTACTTATCCTAGAATTCATTCAACTGTTACCACCATATGAATTCGGCGACAAGACAAAGAAACACATAGCCACATAATTACCAGAGAAAAAAAGAAACAAAGAAAAGATAATGTAGTGTTCTGGAGAAAGGTTTAGACAATTCATTACCATTCATCCAATTCTTAGCAGGTTGGAAATGATATCCTGTTCTGTAAGGCTGATAAATGGGGGGGATACTATTAGATTGAAGAGATTGAGGGATTCTGTAATAGGGATGAGAAGCTTGAACTCCATGACTAATGAGAACAGAACAACACAATCCAGTAAACCATAAAACAGTATTCATGGCCATATGTGTGGATCTTAAAAAAAAACAAAAATTGTGATGAAATAAGAAACTAATCAAGCCTTGGGGGCTTTTATCATTTTATTTGGGAAGCAAGCACATGACATAATGAAATAGATTATTGGCAGATAAGAAATGGTCCATCAATAATGGGGGTGTAGTAATGGACAAACTAGAAGTTATCAGTAATGGGTGTCCAGTAATGGTTTCGGTGTACTGATTGTGCAACTACTCTATATGAAATTCTATGGCCCGTATACTAGCCACCGATGTGAATCAAGTTAGCTCACGTGTATTCAAGACATGTGCACAACAGATAGACAGAAGACAACAATTTAATACCAAAGAGGAAATCAGATGATGAGAGAGCAAAAAGGATTTTCATTTACATGAAATAGACTTGCATTTTCATCATTTATAAGAGGGAGACAACGGTAATACAAGAAACAGTTAACCGTTAACAGCTGTAATTGGAAATGATGGATCGACCGTGGATTGGATCGCAGGGTGTATTCCGCCATACACATGGAAGGGATCCACGGTCCAAAAGACTTGCTCTAAGCTTGGTGGAATCCAAGCCATTCCAAACTTGGAAAAAGCCTGGAATGTCAAATTTTATGGCTTCCAAATAGCCTCATTCTATGCTTTTTCCAAGTTCTCTTCCAAGGTTTCACGAAAGAGGGTTTGGATTCCAAGAAAAAACGTAATTCGAATTGCGTCACTAAAAGATAAAAAAAAATCTAAATTGCGTTTCTGTCATGAATAGACAAAAAACGCAATTCGAAATTGCGCTTTGTTGAATTCCATCATTAGACTTGAACTTCCGTAATCTATTTCAAATGCTGAGTTGGCATATAATTTGGAAGACGAAGTTATTCCACCATAAGATTTGCTCTTAGGCAGCCTAGAACAAATGAATGCAAAATATTTTAATATCCTCGTATATCTTCGATCCTGACTCTACCCGGCCCTGGCCTTGGTTTAGCACAATTGTTATTAGACAAAGACTAATGGTTTGACAAAGCATTAAAGTACATATTTTTCTAAATAATAATTATTTTAGAAATTATAATGATCATAGTGATAACTCATCTGGTCATTTATAGTCTTAATATCCCACCGGGTTCATAGAAGACCATATCATATTCTCTTTTAAAAAGAAGTTACCCGGCCATTTGATGACCGGTCATATCACATTATTATAATGTATAATTTTATTTAAAAATTTGGATATAAAATGTTAGACCCATTATGAGTTGGCTACAATAGTTTGTATAGTCAATTTCTTTGGAACCCGTAGGCGCATGTGGGGGAAAGGGCCGATGTGTTCAACCCAGTGGGTCTAGCGGCCTTTCTCTCCCGTAGGCAGATGATCACTGTAAAATTGTATTGTCGGTGCAGTAATTCGTGTTTTTTTTTTCTTCATGAGTAAAGCATGTAATATCACATACTTATGCCGAGCCAAAATAGTTGACATGTATGTCGAGTCAGTGAGCCGACAGAACATTTTGAAGATTTTGTTTTATTCAACCAAAACTGGTGTTGTCATTGGATACAGAGTAGATCTGATAAAAGAAAAATCTCATTATATCTCGAAGTTTGGCATTGAACTGTTGTTGGCATATATATTTTTGTCTATATCATATCTACTGGTTATGGACTTTGGAGAAATGCAGCTATTAAAAGAACATGCAAGTTGCTTGCAAGCCTAGTTAGCAATTTGCCATTTTGTTCGAATTATGGACTTTATCTAGCTGTAGTTCTGTAGCAGATCTTGTAGAACCCTGTTGTGGGATGAGTACAACCTTAGTACTCTCTGCTCCACATGCACATGCTCATTTCTTATAGCTATAACCAATGATGAAGACAAAAAAAATACTAAATAGTTTGGAGACTAATGAAATATCATGCCCTAATCAGACGGATCTGGGTTTCGAGTTCAATTATTCCTGGAACAGGTGGATCTTGGTCCATGAGGGCACTACTATTACCAAATCGACTTGCCTACTATGACGTGGTTGGTGACGTATCCGCCATTTAAAAGCCTTAGATTGTTAAGATGGATTGGTCGGAGTGAATGGTCCAATATCAGTTTTGAAATGCCCAGCAACTAAGCCAATGAGTACCTACTTTAGCTAGAATCATTTTCAAAGCAGTTGCCTCTAGTCAAATGTGGTTTAGATCTAAAAACTAGATTAACAATTTGAAAGTAGGATTGAAGTACTAAACTTTTGTAAGGGTAATCGGAGAAATCTTATGGTATCGGTGCATTGACTGTTGGGGTGATCCTAGGGACGGACCAAATTAAAAAAACGTGTCTTGGAAGATTATAGCTCATATCGTGAAAAAGCTACTTGTTAGAACATCTTCATCGGAGGTTGGATATCTAAAGAAATTGATGTCATCTGAGATTTTAGATGATCTCCCTAAAAAAATCTTTCCAATGGCAGTTAGATGGTTAAAAATCTTTCTAATTTGGTAACTCGAGTTTGGGGGAGAATATCCATTTTAGACACTCTCATCGATACCCACAATATGTATTTTAAGTGTTTAAAATTGTTATCTTTTTAATTGTCTGTATAAAATTAGGACAACTTGATACTTATCTAAACTCCACTGGATATTGATTTTGAAACACAAAAATATGTATTAATTTTATGTGGATCATACCGACAAAATTTACTTTTAATAATCTCCTTCTCGGATAAATATCCAAACACCATTGAAGATGCTTTTAAGTTTACCGGTACAAAAAATTAGTAGCCAAACATGTTACTTCCAAACACGGCGGTTCCGAACAACGGCGGAACTGAGATGCCAATATAGGAGAGGCTTGACATGTATTTAGAGGGGCTTAATTGCCTTATGCAACAGATATGTGCACTCCGAGAAAACCAGGATGTAAATTCCGGTTTTTCTTATTGGCTTAAATTTATTCGAGTGGTCCTTTTTCCTAACTTATTTTCTTTCTCCTAAGATTACGTGAATAAAAGAGAAAACTAAAGGAAACTAACTAACACAATTTTCTCTTTTCTTTACAATAGTATGTGATGTATTTGGAATTATAGCAGCAGATTAGATTTTTTGAGTTTTATATTAATTTATATTTTTTCCAATAGCGATGATGATGAAAATATCAGATAGTCATCATATTCATTTTTATATGCATACATTGCTAGATTATTAAAAATCTATTAATATTAGCATTAACAACCATGTTTAATTGTTGAGCATATTTTTCTCTTTTTTTGCTCTTTATGAATAAATATCTCCTTTGTCCTTGGATAACTCTACTCAGCGGAATCGTTTTAAAGAGCCAGAACTCATCATATTAACAACATTGCTAGCAAGACTAGTAGTACAGTAAAACCTCTATAAATTAATAATGTTGGGACCGGGATATTTTGTTAATTTAGCGAGATATTATTATATCGATAAATTAATAATTTATTAATTTAAAGAGGTTTTACGTATTACCTTTAAATTTCCAAGTCCAATGTACTAGTTACAATGTATATTAGTTAGAGATGAGAAATAAATTACAAAAACAAGTTCCAAGGCACATTTTATGAATGTACATTCACAAATTAATTGAATTTGTCAAGTTCATTGTTTTTGAATAAGTAAAAAGTTAGTTCATGGTACCAAAAAGTTGGTCCATGGTACCAACGCAGTACATTAAACATGGTTAGAAATTGATCACTATAAAATGTCCATTGAAAATTTTTAAAATCACATCAACTATGGCTCCTAAACTAAAACATGTTCAAAAATCAACAATGACCGATCAACAACGAAAATTGTTATGCGAGTATAAGAGAGATCACCAAGGATGCACTCAACAAGATTTGGTGCAGTGGGTTGACAAAACTTTTAATTTGAAAGTTAGTCAAGGAACAATATCAAACACTCTCAAGCGATCATCAGAGTTCCTATCAGCTGACTTTGACAAAGGTGGATCTTCCAAGCGTCACAAACCAGCCATGTACCCGGACATGGAGAAAGTTGTTTATGAATGGTTTCTCCAACATCAAGAGCGTGTGAATATAACAGGAGAGCTAATCATAGAGAAGGCGGTTGAGGCGCTGAAGCTTTTGTATCCACAGGATTCTTCAGAGCATAAACTTTCACAAGGATGGCTTGAGAAATTTAAGTTAAGGCATGGTATCAAATCATATCGCCGTTTCGGAGAAAGTGGCTCAGTCGACACACATGACATGGAGAAGAAATTGGAGTCTATAAGGGAAAAAATTGATCAATTTCCTATGAAAGATGTTTTTAATATGGATGAAACTGGTTTGTTTTACAGGTTACAAGCTGACCATTCACTTGCAACAAAACAACTTGAAGGTAGGAAACAGGACAAGGAAAGACTTACAATTGTTATTTGTTGCAATGAGGATGGCTCGAAAAAAATTCCTCTATGGATCATTGGTAAGTATGCAAAGCCACGTTGTTTTAAGAATATCAACATGAATAGCCTAGATTGTGAATACCGTGCCAACAAAAGAGCATGGATGACTGGGTTGCTTTTCGAAGAATATGTTCGTTGGATGGATGAAAAAATGCACGGTCGAAAAATTCTCTTGGTAGTGGATAATTGTCCAGCCCATTCAAATAATATCCAAGGGTTGCAAAACATTGAGTTGTTTTTTCTACCGCCAAACATGACTTCAAAAATGCAACCATGTGATGCTGGGATAATTAGAGCCTTTAAAATGTACTACCGTAAAAGGTTTTACCGTAATATTTTGGAAGGTTAAGTTGGACATTTCTTCTCCGGAAAAGATTAATGTTTTAGATGCTATCAATTTGGCCGTCTCAGCTTGGAGAAATGTGCAACAAGAGGCCATAGCAAATTGCTTTCGACACTGTAAAATTCGTTCGGCGATTCCAACCGGCTCAAGTGATTTAAACGATGTAAATTCTGGGGAAGACATTCGTGAGCTTGAGAACTTGATTACAGGTATGCATTATCGGCACAAAATGGATGTGAATCACTTGCTAGATTATCCTGGTGAAAATAATGAATGTTACGAAGTTCAAAGCATTAAAGAAATTATAGCGGATATCATTCAAAATCCGGTCGATGACGAAGTTGAGGATGATTCAATAGCTTTGGAACCGGTCACTCGGAAAGAAGCATTGCAAGCGGCAACAACTCTTCACAACTTTTTGTTGCAATACGAGAAGACAATGCCCCAACTCTTAAGTGAAATGAGGAGATTTAAAGATGAACTCAATATAGATTTGAAGTTCAACAAAAAACAAATGACTATAAATTTATTTTTTACTAGACAATCTTAGAATTTGGAATCTTTTAGTAATTATTAATTTATAGTTTCATTGAGACCAATATATATACACTGGGATTTCAAAAAAGTTATTATCTTATTATTTTATCGATTGGGGTCCAATTTTATACTGATCCCAAATTGGGACTGGATAAATTATTAATTTTATCGAGGTTATTAATTTATCGAGTATTAATTTATAGAGGTTTTACTGTAATATGAGATATTTCGTTAACAACCTATGTTATTAATTCATTTATTGCTCGATTAGCTGCTTGAAATGATATTTGTTCAACAATTATAAATTGAGAACTGATGACGTTGAACGTGCCCGCTCTAACTGTAATTTCACTTCTCGAGGAAGTCACATCATTTGCCTCAATGGAAGCAACACCAACATCCTCTTCCTCAACGGCAACCTCACTTACAACCTTGGCGTTAACCATTTTCATTTGTATCACTATTCACTTAACCATTTTCATTAGAAGTTTGTTATTTATTACCTTCAACTTCGTTAGGAACAGTTGATCCACCTATAATATGACGTAAAATATTATTTACATCTTTATTACCGTCAACAGTCCCTTGACACGTATGGTCGCATGACTGATTTCCTACCCTTATCACCTTGCTTGTCACCAAGCTTTTAGTTTTTCTTTCCAATTTCACGGTGGTAATTTTTGGTAGCACAATTACGTAGACATATGTTTACACTCTCCAAGGAAATGCCCAATGACCTTGTAGTGTGAACGATAATAATTTACATGATCTTATTGTAAAATCTATATCAATATTTATTATAGTTATTGTATTCTATTTTGTTGTTTTCTTTTATTTATCTTTTTTATATGAATTATTTAGAAAAGTAAAAATAACTATAAATGAGCTAAAAAAATAAAGCACTCCAATTATCTAAGTGTCTAAAGCCAAGAGAAGTGGAAGAAATGCGACGAAAATGAGTAAAGAACGTCAAAAAACACAAAAATGACTACCAAATAAAGAATTGAACCTTCAAATCCAGGAGTTTTTCTAATCATCTTGTATAAAGTGATAATATGAAACCAACACAAAATGAAAGAGGTCATTTTGAGGTCGGACGAAGAAATTATGGGTAAAACTGCCGAAATAAAAATTAAAACATGCTACAAAATAATCGGTAGATAAGAGAGGTTTCAAGACTACTGATATGGAAAGTTTCGGCATACAAAAAATATTGGTTTTTGAGCTCCCACAATCAGTAGAAATAAGGGGAACTGAGTCTACCGATTACAGCATGTTTTGGATCAAGATAAAGTCATATTTTGAGCTCCAACAATTGGTAGATAAGAAAAGGATCGAGAATATCTGTTATGGACACTTTTAACATAAGAAAACTCTTGTTTTTAGACATTAATAATAGGTAGGAAGATGGGGAATGAGCCTACCAATTGTGACAGGAAGGGTCACTTCTTGGACGTATACTTGACTTCTAAATCAAGGAATAATCCCATTTGGACTCTAACACCTAGATTTGGTGAGTACTATATGAGAAGACTCTTATAACCCAAAGAGGGGACTTTACACAACTTTACAAGTCTTGGAAGAGATGAACAACACACGAGGCGAAAGCTAGGGTTTCGGAGCGGTTCCATTATCGTAACAATCTCTCTTTAATGTTCCTTTATGTATATCATGAATGTGGTAGCGTCAATGAGTAGTTAAAATTATACTTGGTTGAAGATGAATTCTAAGTTCTAGAAATGATTTAAATTATTATATGAATTTATTTTGAAGTTTTTCACATGATTATTGTTTTTCCTAATATGAATAATCATGTTTGATTGATAAATTGTTTAGGTGGCAAACTAAATTGATTTATTAATTAATCGAAAGCTAGTAAGAGTCAGGATATCCATAATTAATTTTATTCGACATACTGTATCATCGTATCTACTGCTTCTAGTCTGACATTTATAAAAATTTCAATTTTTTTAATGTTTTTGATGATTAACTGATTCACAGCTAACATGGTTATAAAAAGAATAACTGAATTAATTAAAACTAATTAATCAAAAACATTAGATATTAACAAAAAGTAGTTTGATATAGGGTTTTTTAAAATCATTTTGTTTTGTGTCATTCTATTCATTATTTTTAGTTTGATGTTCTTAAAAAAAATTATGTGATAATTAATAAACACTAGCTAATTTCTTAGTTAATAATTTAAAAAAGATAATTAAATTTAAAAACTAAATAATTAGAAATAAATTAGATAATAACAAAAATTAGTTGGGTATGGAGTTTTTCTTTTTTAACTTATTTAAAAATGATTTTATTTTGTTTTATATGATATATCTCAAATAATAAGAATGATCCTATATTGTTTTATATAATATGTCTCAAATAATAAAGAGGAGCAAATTGAAACTATGGACATAACTTTCGTACACAAATGATAGTCTAGTATGTAATCTTTCGGCTTGGCTTGGCAGGGTTTTTTACAAGTCAACCCAACATACCGAGGGCAATGGGCTACAAAAACCAATCAATCTTGCTCCTTTTTTTTGTTAACTGGATAACAAAATGGAAATAATCTGCCAATATGGGTGAGCAACGATTTGGTGTCATCCCTATCCAACTTATCAAAATGACGTATTAAATTTGTA
>JAJJMC010005321.1:70421-107843 GCA_023531435.1 Papaver californicum
CCTGATTCCTGGTACGTTTAAAATTATTTAAAAATCATAGTTAGGTTGTTTAGTCTTTTTCTTACTCCTGGAATTTTCTAGAGTTAGTTTAAATCATTATTTTCTAAAATCATCACCTTCACAAGTTCGAGAATCGAACCTTTATTTACCACTTTCTAAAACACATCACTGGTTGGTGGTGGTGGTTGGTAGTGGTTGGTGTTGGTTATAGTTTTCATTGTTGCTGGTGATGGTTGGTGGTGGTGCTTGTTGGTGGTGGATCTGGTGGTTGTTAGTGGTGCTCGTTGATGTTGGTGTTGGTGGTGAAAGTGGTGTTGGTTGTTGTTTGTGATGGTTGGTGGTGGGTTTTGGTTCTAGTTTTCGTTTCTGCTGGTGGTGGTTGGTGGTGGTGTTCTTTGGTAGTGGACCTGATAATTGTTAGTGGTGCTCGTTGGTGGTGGTGATGGGTGATGGCAGTGCTGGTTGTTGGTGCTCGTTGGTAGTGGTGGTTGGTGCTGCTGTTAGTTGGTGGCTGGTAATGGTGGTGTTGCTGGATGATGGTGGTTGTTGTTGGTTAGCGGTGGTGAGTTGGTGCTGGTAATGCTGCTGGTGAGAGAGAATAAAGATTAAGAGTAGGCTTGATTTTATTTTTGTTGGGTTAAATTAATGTAAAAGTGTAGTTTAAGAGTAGGGTTGATTTTTATTTTTATTGGACTGAATTAATGTAAAAGGTAGTTTAGACTATTTTATTCAAATAAAAATTTTGTATCATTTTATTTTAACAAAAATTTTAGTAGTAAGAGATATAAGGTAATGAAGTTTTAACCCACGGACTATAATTTTTATTACTTAACCTCTAAGGTTTTTGACCCGTTTGTAATATGTGTCATTATAACAATACATAACACAGTGCAAACTCTTATGTAAATACAAAATGTGTCAGTCTGTTGAATGGATGTAATTAAAAAAAATGAAAAGTCTTTTGTTCCCTTTTTAATTTATGTGCATAGTTTCTAGCTAGTTTCATTTGTTTTAGTTTATCAACAACTACTGCATAGCTATGTAAACTTGATAAGAGACTTATTATCTCATATAGCCCTCTTCCATATTAACTAGAAATATATAATAGGCGTAATTTAATAAAAAGGGTACCGATAATATAATAAATTTCAGTATTTCACACTTTATTATAGAGGGGCAACAGCCCCCACAGGAAACTATGTAGATTCGCCCTGCTCCAAGCATCAAAAGTTAGATATTTTGGATTCAATCATAATGTGAAAAAACTAAAACCTCAAGAACAAATATCTCATAATAATTACTCATGCTTTTTGGTTTTGTTTTTAGATTATTTTTTCTTAAAAATAATTTAACGTATAAGTATAAGCCTGCATCCCGGTTAGAATTACCTCACCAGACCTGCTCCCTGAAAAGATCCAGCCTAAACTCAAATATTATTTTTCCTATATATTTAATAGATCTGACATTGTGCACACTTTTTTCAAAAAGTGTTCGGTTGTAAAGTTCTTTGATTATGGAATTAGGTACATGACCCGAGGGGTAAAAAGATTCACAGGATTGGTGATAACCAGTAATTTTTTACGTGTAAATTTGAATATTAAATTGCTTTATTCTTACAGTAAATTTCTTGTTTTGAGCGCCCAATAGGTACAAAGAGCGCATATTACAGGTCACAAATTCCCTTTCATATTATGGAATATTAGCTGACTGCCGCTCCATAGATTAAATTACCAGCCAGTAAGACTTTTCCTATTGCAGCAGCCTAAGATATTCCCATGCGAGCATTTAAGTAATCATCCGGAGCAATTACAACCTGCTGAGAAGGATTCAGCAGGTTCCTTTTCAAGATCTTGAGATTTGGGCAATTGTTTCCAATTATTATCGAAAAAGGAAAAAAAATTGAGCAGAGTATGTACGGTTTCTACTCGGTTAAAACGATTGATAAGAAAATTAGACTGCCAAAGTCTGGTGCCTAATGGCACAAGATGGGAACACAAGTGTAGCTGCTAATACATTGTTTTTGGCGCTTAGGAGTATTAAGAGAGCAGCACAATGGGAAAACTCCAACCCAAGATTTATGCTTATTGCAGCTATTACATATTATTGCTAGACAAAGCTACAAACTGACAACAACACTGCAGAGCTACTCCGAGGAGGAACTAAAACTATGAATAGAAACATTATTCACAGTGGAGGGTTGGAAGTCGAAAGTGTTGACGTTCTTCCACGCACTTTTTAAATGGCTGGCATTATTAACCCATCTCATTATCATATTTTCAATCACTAAACCATCAATGTGCTCCATTTTAATCCCAGTTGTAGGTTGTTTATTTTGGTTGAAATGACCTCGGCTGCACCCACCTGATTCGTTGTCGACTTCAGCATTATCTATCAAGTTTGTACTATGGTAAGTAAGATTGACGTTCATAAACTTAAGATTTCTCAGGACTCCTTCGTGTCTTGAACCACCAGATAAGACGACTCCCTTCTCAGAGTGAGACGAAATATTGATGAACCTCAGGTTAGAGATTTTCGATTTTGAGTCTTGAGGACATGTGGTGATGTAAATTGGTTCAGCTGTTGTCCACTCGAGTTGCCCTCCGTTGTAATCAGAATTGAACTTTATGTTCGAGAAAGTTATATCGCTTGCCATTCCTGCATAACGTGTCGCTCATTTAGAATATATAGACAGCGGAACTAGGATATCGCAGCGCTGGGAAGGGATACAAGTAAAAACTTGATTGTGAATAAGAGAAACACTACCTCCTTCGTGTAATTGCATCGTGATTCCTCGATGAGAGTCATAAATGTTTATGTTGTTAAACACAATATCTTTGAAATCGAACCTACTATCGCTTCCAAATTTAATAGCTGATAATTTGGTAGTAAGTTCAGTCTCTGCCACTGTTAAGTTATAAACAGGACCCTTGATTGTTTTCACAGTGATAGCGTTGCCTCCATTGTCAACAAGGGTATTGTTAATGAATGTATTATTTGAATCCTCTATATGTATTCCATGGTTGTGCAGGATATACCAATGACTTTCCAAGATTGAATCGCTAATGAATGTGTTGTCACACCTTACTATGTGCAAGCTGCATACACAAAGAAAAATGATGTTTAAACATTTAGTTTATGGTTACAGGAAAATGGCACGCGACAGACAGGTGAAGTGACAGAGAGAGCAAGAGAATGAGAGACATACTTAGAAATAGTCGGAATTCTGAGTTCAACAGCATATAACGTGACGTTCTTGCAATCGAAAAATCCAACTAGCCTCGGCCTACATTTATCACCATGACATACACCTGTTGTGTTCCAACTCTTCATGACACTCGTTTTGTCATCAAATTTTTCAATAAACTTTCTTCCTTGACCATCAATTGTCCCGTCCGGATCCCCTATGATACCCACATTCGTTGCGTTCTCGGCCAATATAACATACCATCTGTGCTGTTCAATGGGATAATCCTCAATCTTCGTCCCACCATGGATTCTAGTGCTAGTTAAGTGTAATACCACTCCTGCTTTCAGAAAAATTGTACCCACTAGATATTTCTTTTTCGGAAACCTTACGATACCCCCACCGGCATTATGACATGCATCTATTGCTGCTTGAATTTGTTTTGTATCGTAAGTTTTGCCGTCACCAACTACACCGTAGTCGGTGACCGAGAAAACAGTTTTTGCTGGTGCAGTACTTTTAGATTGGGTTATGGACAATAGGGTCATGAAGACAAGTAGCAGAGCAAGAAAAATACCCATTCTGCTCATGGGTTAGTCTTTATATATATGTTGTTCGTTTATAATTCCTGGCAAAGGAAGCTAATTTTTGAATTAAAATTCATGGAAATTAAGTTCAATTAACAATCAAGAACAGTATATATATAGAAACAGTTGAAATTCCTAATTGAGCTAAAAATTCAAAGAAATCAAATCAAAAGACTGGCACTAAGAATCAAACTATAATGAAATCTTAATAGAGAGACAAAGAGATAACCTCTATTTCCATGTGATGAAGTCTCATCCACCACCACCAAAGCTTGCAGTAGAGTCAGTAACATAAAAAATTTATGGAAGAAGTTAGTAATGCTTCCGGGTTGAGATTGAGGACAAAAAGTGGAACGGGTAGATGCTGAGTTTGATTTATTTTTATTTTTTGATTTTTTTTACTAAGAGAGAAAATTACAAAAGACACTAAAGGAAGTAGTACAAAAGCATGTTCTGGCTAATCCATCTAAGATGCCACCTTCCAAGAAGTAACATGCGTTACCAAACTCTACAAGGATTGGATCATGCGGCGAGGATTGTTTTATAGATTTGTTAACCCGTGTAGCAGTCATAAAATAATTGTGCACAATAAATTTTGTTTGATGAATTGGATTTGATGAATTGGATTGGTGGTGATTACTCGGTATCTGGATCTGATTCGGCTCATGATTCGGCATGAGTCAGATATCAGACCGTTTATTTTTAAGTTTTAGTTAGACTTGACTCGCTACATGATTCAGACTTTATCACTGACTCAAACGAAATAAAATGCCCTTGATTCATGGGATCAAGCCACTGACTCGTATATTTTTGAGTCAATTGTGACGGGTTTGACTTACAAAACAAACACATTAAGTCAGATCCATATTAATCAGGTGATTTCAGTCAGATCTAGACGAGTCGGATTCATTAAAAAAAAAAAAAAAACATGATATAGATATTTTGTTTGAAAAGGGAAAATTAAGATTATACTAGGGACGGACCCAGGATTCTTCATTGGGTAGGTAATTTTTTGAAACGAATTACGTAGTTAGTAGCTAATTTTAATTGACAAATATAATACTAAATACATATACAACTAAAATGTAAAAAGAACGAGATCATTAACGAAAAGTGATCACTGAAAGAAATTTATAGTTGAAGGAAAAAAGAGAGGAATGGTTGTGTTGAGAAGAAGATTTATTTTTGTCTTTTTGTAAGAAACTATATCAAGTGGATTAAAAATTATACTACATCTATTTCAGCAAACGTGTTATTATCACTTTTTCATTTAGGCCTAAAAATAGACTAAAATAAAAAAATATGGAGAGAGTATCATAAATGGACGTAAATAATTTACAATCTACTTAGGCTAAAAACATCAAGTGAGCTGGAATGTTTAATATTAGTGGGCTAAAACAAATTTTCCAAAAAAAAAAAAAACTAAATTATTGTTGGGCTAGAAACAGGGATGATCTATAGCCTAGTTTAGCCCCTTGCTAGGCTCATCTAACAAATAAAAAGAGATGAAGAAGATACAAGTATCCTTAATATGTTATACTCGTCTAACAAATAAATCTCGGATTTTCTCTCTTTAGTAAAGTAGCTGCACAGGAGTCATGCGTCCTATTTTTTTAGGGGTATCATTGACAAGCAAACTAGTATACAATATATCTAAAAATTCGTACTTTTAAATTTTATAAATTTTATCTAGTTGGAAAGCTTTTAAGTAGATCCACACAATGAGTACAAACAACATCAAATTTAATTTTTTTTTGACAAAAAAATCAGAGATGATTGTTCTTTTATGCACAAATGTGGAAAAATTGATGCATAGTCTGTTATGCAGCCACCACAGAGAATACATGACACATTATGCAACTATATTTTCGTCTATACATCCACCAATTTAGTTATACAATCACTATAACAACGATATATACGTGTTACAAATCTATATGAATAACAACTCAGTTGATGGGATGATGATCTTATCTCACATGGATTTCTTGTTTCAGCCTTTCTGGGACTGAGCAATTAAAAATCCAAGTTTACATGTTTAACAATGCGAAAAAACCTAAGTTTACATGCGAACAATTATTGTTTACGTCTTAGGTCCTATCCATGAAGAATGTTACTGGCCGGTCGAAATCAAAGAAACTTTTACAACCATTCGCCTGTGTCTAAATATAAGAGAAACCTACTATAGCATCTCTCAAACTATTTTTGAGAAAATTACTCTATAAAGATTTTTTTATTGTTGGATCTACCTATTACAAGAGTACCCTTAGTGGACAAAAGAAAATAAATCTAGTAAGTTGCAGCAAGTGATGATCTGTCAAATGAGATAAATTTAGAGTTATAGATACCTCTGAAACATAGTGGTAAAATCATTGAATGATGATAAAACAATCCAGTCCATAACAAAAGTTGACAATTAACGATCCTGTTGGGCTAGTTCCAAGGCCTAATAATTTTAAAAATTTAGACTCTAAAGCCGAATTATACTTAATTGCTCACCCAAAGAAAAATACCTCTCCATTGTAATATTTTTAGCCATGTCTCTGGTGATGATACTAACTAGCATCCTTAGCATAAAACTTGTTATCACCAGGATGATCGGTGGCTGGATTTTTTTTTTCTTTCTTCGTCTAGTTATTTGGTCTGAGATAGTAGGTTTTTAATTATAAAAAAAGATTTAACCTTAAATGATAAATAAATAAACTTAGATCAGATCCCATTGAATATTTGAGACTTTGGAAAAATTTACTCTTTATGAACCAGAATTTCTACAGTTTAGTGGTTTACCCCATGGCTCAGATAGTGCCACAAACTTAAGGTCTCGTCCAAAACACAAATTTTGTGCATCAGGACCTATAAACCTGAAGGACCTAAATTCTCCATTGACACGAAATTCTAAGAGAAATTCTAGTGATAAAAAGTGAAAATTATTGTTGATAAAAAGTGAAAATTATTGAACCAAACAAATATAAAAAATTACTATAGTATGCTATCCTCTCCCTCTCTCACACAGGGGCAGATCCAAATGAGGACATGTGGGATCACATGCCCTATAAAAAATTGAAATTATATATACATCTTTATATTTTTTGATATTTTAGTAATGAAATTGTCCATTAGACTCCTGAAATTTTTCAATTTAAAAAAAAGTTCATATATTTTTATATATCCATTGTATAATGTTATCTATTATATAATTTTAAAAATAGCTAGTGTATTTTTGGTATTCCATACTAACATTCATAAAATTAAGTAGATAACGTTTTTATTGTATTATCGATTGTATTCTTTTATCTGTATATTTTTTCTATTTTCTATATAGATGTATGTATATTTTTATTTAGTTTTATATTAGTGTTTGAAATTTTCTACTACTGTATGTTTAGTTATGATCTTCAAAAACAAGGTATTCCCACATTAAACAGTTGGTCTGTATTCGCCACTGCTTCCACATGGGATGGGACGTTAATTAAATTATTCTCACATGGGACCCCTTCTGATTCATGTAGTATTTTTCTACTTCCTACGTCCCATATATAAAGCGGAATTTGGAAAATCTCTTAGATTAATAAATTATCTTGATTTCCTAAATATCTATATATTTTCCTGTTTTAACCTTTGTCTCGTTCCTAATATAACTATTTATGTATAACAAATAAGGGTATATACTAAAAAAACCATCTTGGAATTGGATTTCCGTCTATCTAATGAGACTATAAAAATTTAAAGTCTTTATATAAGGGATAGGGGGAATATTTTATTTAATTATGTAATTTATTTATTTACCTCACTTAATTTTAAGGTATTTTCAATTGGGGTATAAAACTAAGGGTACAATTGGAATCTGAATTTCACAGCTTCTAAAGGAAGTTGGCTTTATATATAGTATTATAATATAGTAATAGATGACTATATCCAAGACTGAAGGGGTCAAATGCTAGAGGCTTGTGATCAGGGTCGGACCTACACAGTTTATAGTGATCAAGTGTGAAATACTGAAATTGTTTTTATACTATTATGGGCCAGATTATAGAAAGCTCATCAGAGCTTTACTTAGCTGTTTGTAAAGTTTAGGCCCTGTTAAACATTCTTTGCTATGATTCCTACTTAGAATGGGAATCGAGATTAGTAATCGAGAATGACTAGGAATACTGTAAGCTATTGATAACCTTTATGGCTATAAATATATTACTCCACGCTAACTCTGATTTTGTACTACGAAACGAAGGTCGGAAAAAAGATACAGTTACTCGTTCAGATATATTTTTATTAGTTCGAATCAATAGCGATATATGGGTATGGCGAGCAATAGTCTGGGTCATGTGGTTGATTTTGATAGTACTGATTATTTGCCTTTATCCACCTCCATGGAGAGTTACTATAATGGTGGATTTAGCGCTAGTTCCGACGATGAATCCGAATATACTAATGTTCGAGAGATAGATAGCAGATGTGAATCTAGTGCAACAGAGACAACAACTAGTGGTGATCAAGCAGCTTTAAGTTCAATGGGGATAGGAGTAATGAGAAGCTTTATTCGCTTATTCACGAGATGCTTGATGTGTTACTAAGCCATTCATACCATTGTCGGAAGGCAGCGTCTTCACGGTGATCGACCGTTTGAAGTTAGTCCAGGAGGTTGTATTTCTTTTTCTTTGTGAACGTTTGACATTTTCAGTTGCCTCCTGCACGATGTAACTCTATATTCTTTTTGTTGATTGACTAACCAAAGGACATCTGGTCCGTGCAATAACCTAAAGGCCAAATAAAAAGTTGTTTACAATATTCAATTCCATTCCTAATAATATGAGAATTTATATTTGTTGGGTGCAACAATGATTTTTTTTTTATTTTTTTTTTTACTCTTTTGGGTTTAAGCTCCGCAATTTTTCTCACGAAGTAGCTTTTCTGTGGCGTCATTGGCCAAGTTGGCATTTGAAGCAGCTAGCGCAATTTCCACCACGAGCTGCTGTTGAGTAGCTTGGTGCTCCTTTTAAGAGCACTTTTTCCAACTTGGCAATGATACAAGAAAGCTCACAAATTTCTTTAGAGTGGCATTTAATTCTCAAACCTACGAAAATAAATCCACCAATAATTGATAGGAGAGTGCAGCAGCAGACTGTTTGGAAATGATACTAGGCAAAGAAAAATAAATTCAGGCTCCACCAAAAACTTAAAAAGCAAGCTTTCCGGCTATCCAAACCGTCAACGTTCAAAGAACCAAGAATGAAAGAAATGAAAACAAGGCTCTCGGTTCCAAATCCTTCTTGGAGGCGAATTTTCTAATGTTCATCATCATCATGGTTTTTTATTCCGACTGCTGTTGATTTCAAGTATAGAGCAGTGAAGTAGGTCCAATCCGGGATGTTTTTTTTATTTTGAAGCATGAAAGTTAAGCACAATTTTCAGGAACAATTTTCTTAAAACCAGGAGGTTTTGTAGAAGGATTTTGGGTCACACTAGAAGTTATGTGTCATAATACGGCAGGGATTGTGAGGGTGAAGTCTGAAAACGATTCACGTCCTTTACTGTCTGTACTACCGGGAGAAAACAAGTCCAGTGAGAATTTGGAGAAGACGATGGAGGTAGATGAGACAATTAATGCCGAAGTTGACGTGAAGGTGAAGGACTTGCTGCTGGTAGGACACTAAAACCATAGAGTAACTGGCCCAAACGCTTGAGCCTAGAAGAATGGTGCGCGCACAGTACACCATTTATTTTTAATTTTTTTCTCGATGAACTCCAATCATTCAAGAAATTAAACAGAGAAAGAAAAGAAAACATCAAAATCAAAAATTATAAACAACTTCCGGATTGAAATTGATGAAATTAACTAACTACTAAAACATGAGATTCATATACACATCTCACTGTCAAATTTAAACAACATCCAAATAGAAATTGATGAAATTAAACTACTAAAACATGAGAATCTACACATGATGCGTAGAGGGAAAAGATGTTAATGTTCCTCAAATTACTATTCATAATCAGTTATATGTCCTCCTTAATTCTCATCTTCACTGTCATTAACTTCAATAGTTTCATCATCACTGTCAATCTCAATGACATCTAATAATGGAGTATTACTTACTCTACCATGAACTTTTAATTCAATACACTTTCTCTCAATAGAAACTCCAATCTCATGATCATCTTTTTCTTTTCTATTTAACTCTTCCTTAATCTCCTCCTCCCCATGTCTCTTAACACAATACTTCTTCTTTATTAGATCCACCATTTTCCTCTTTTTATTCTCCTCCTTCTCCTCCACAAGACTCTTAATCTCGTTTTTCAATCTACTCTCTTGAGCTTTTAATTCCCTGCATTTCACCTTTAACTCTTTAACTTCACCATCGGCTCTCTTCTTGGCAGACTTCAGCTCATCGATCTCCTTACTTAGTCTCAAACCCTTCTCCTTATCCTCACTCTCCATCTTCCTATATTCTTTTTCTAGAATACCAATCCTTTCATCATACCACTTCTTAATGATTAAGGCCACTAGGCAAGGGCAGGCGGTGCACTAAGTCTAAGAATGTTGGGTTATCTAATTAATAATCTGGACAAGGCTAACCCTATTGCAAAAATTGGTCAAGGAAGAACAAGCGGTAGCTAATCAAATGGCGCATGTAATGTGGGGAAATAACAGTCATCGATGGGTTCCTCAACCATCAAGGGGTGCGGCAGGTGGACGCCAAAATAAGAGTTGATGATATATTGATTCTGGACTACTCGGTGACAATGAAATGTGTGTATTTATTCAAAATGGGTTCCATTTTGCACTAGCTAATGTGTATGGGCTAGCAGATGAAATAATACACCATAGCAAAGATTTTTGGCAGGAATTAGATGAAGTTAGAAGGAAGTGGCCGGATTTATTTTTTTTTGGATAGAAATACCTCGTGCTTAGCATCATCCATTTCATCAATCGTACTCTGTTTTGCTTCCATACATATCTTGTCCTTGGCATGGAAATCTTGTTCAGCTTGTTTCAACTCCAATTCTAACCCTATGCAGACTAGTTAACAGATAATTGAAACTAATCCTAATATTTTCGATACAATTGAAGGTTAAAATTAGAAGTTTTGTAGTGACATGGCTATCTAAACTCAGGGAGGAACACTTAGTTTCCCAGCAACTATTCTGTTTTCTTCTCCATTCCATGCCAAACAATCAACACATGATGAGCCTTGGTGAGAAAAACATCTGAGTTAACCTTTAACTTGTACAATATCTGATCTGCGCTCTGATCTCTTTTCAATCCAAAATCGACTTATTATCACTAAATGTCACGTAACTAAAATTGATTCATTGAACCAACAAATCAACGGTAAAATGAATGTCTTTGAGTGAGACAAAACAATCACTTGTCTCAAATGGACCACAAGCGTCTCACTCGCCAATGTGCCAGAAAACGACCGACTGCATGACAGGAGAAACCAGCAATTGTAGAAGTAAAAGGACCAAGAGAACTGTAGGTTACCTTACACCATCGTGCTCAATCACGTGTCACTTAGTGTTTCTAGATTCATGACCCCGGGATTTAAAGAAACAGAAGATTAATGAATCTATCGGGAGGATCAGTGCGAGATCAGGACGGCATTTGTATGTGCAAAGAATGTAAGCATTGAGATAGATAATAATTTATCTTATAAAAAGAAGAAGTAGGGTTAAGAGGTTTTCCTTGAAAGATAGATTTGCATCTGTCTTTCCATATGATCCATGCACCAACCATCAGTCTATAGATCCAAGTATCTTCATTAGAAGATTGGTTTTTAGAAAACCAACTAGTTACCCACTGCGACACCGTGATTCCATTGTTCACAACAACATTAATATCAACATTGATGTTTCTCCATACTGCCCTAGCATGCCTACATTCCAGAAAGACATGCTCTATAATTTCAATGGAACTGTTGCAAGATCCACAATTAGTTTCAATAGAAGTGTTGAAAGCAGCGAGCCTCATTCTGACTGGAACTATGTTCCTAATACATTTCCAAGTAAACAATATGATCCTTTGAGGCACTTTGCAAGCCCAAAGAGCCTTCTAAATATGAGAATCAACTACTTCACCATGTTCTTGGGTATTTCCAGTATTATGTGCTAGCATATTATAAACATTTTTAACAGAAAAACGACCATCTTTAGATAACATCCATATAAGATTATCATCTTTAGATAGATCAAGGAACATACCTAGAATTTTATCTGATGTTTGTTGATTAAAAAGGGTACTAACCAGAGAGACATTCCAACTATTTGACTCAGACAATAAGAGCTCAGGAACATACTCATAATTGACATAAGTAGGATCAGCAGGAATTAGAGCATGAAGTATACCAACAATTCATTTGTCATACCAAATATTAGTCTTCTTACCATTATTACCTTCCATGAAACTGTTATCTTTGATTATCTTACATCCTTTTTGAATACCATTCCAACCCAAAAGATATTAGAACTAGCATTGAAAATAATTAATTTGATTGATTTTCATATATTCTTAAGTCGACCTATATAAATAGGTAGCTCTGAAGATTACAACCATCACATTAGTAAGTGACGGAGCTACGTTTGATCTAGTGGGGACAATTATCTCCTAAAAAAAATTAATTATCATATTAGGCTTATCAAATTTAAGTATTTATAAATATATTTTCTTTTAATTTTAGATATTATTTAAAAAGTCTTGTATCATGTAAATTTTATGATTGGCTTTGAAAACCGTTGGTAATAGACTTATATCGTATAAAACTTTATTTAAATATCAAAATTATACAGGGACTAAGTAAGAATTATCACAAATTATTAAGTCAAATCATTAATTAAAAAACACCAAGATACTTCGTTATTCAATTTTATGATTTCCAGGTTGTTGCTCAGTCCAATGTCATTTTCTCAAGATTTTCTTATTATCGACCAAAATCATCTTACTATGGAAAGTAGGATGCAGGTGATAATGCGCAGATTGAATCTACAACTTTGCAAAATGTGATTTCATATTTGTTGTAATAGGGGACAGAAAGATGATCTGAAACTCACAAAGGATTAATCTGATGAAGAAGGAAAAATGTCTCTTTACAAAAACCCAGGTATGTGTTTGTTCAGTTTGTGTTTTGATAAATAGTCATACCTTGCTCTTTAAGTTTTTCTGTATTTCTTTGTTCGAAGCTATGAGTTGAAAGTATTATTATGAGCAGGAGCAGGAGCAGGAGCAGCAGCGGAAGTATGAGTCCTAAAACAAGTCCCAGAAAATTCTTAGGCTGCAAAGTATTAGTCCTGTTCGACAATCGGGTAATCCTATTCGTATTAGAAAAGGGCGTGGATTCACTGACCTTTACTCTTATGCACGCAAGTACCGGACATGGGAAGAAATGCTCAGGATATGAACCGTGTCAGGTGAGCTTGAATCATGTTACTCACATTTAAGATCGGATTATTCAATCTTAAAATTGGTATTGATATTCTACTCAAATTTAGAATCGTATTATTTTCTACTAAAATTTAGAATTGTATTATTTAGGTCCTGCTGGCTTCGTATCATCCATATCTCCTTCACCCACACCTCCATCCATACCAACAATTTAAACGGGCGGAACCAAAAAGTAAGGATGCAGAACTACTATAATATATTTTTCCTTAATATTTTCTTTTGGTCATTTGTTGTAATTTGTGGTGATTAATTTATTATTTTGTTTTGTGTTCATCATTCCTTTAAAATTTCTTTGTTAGGAGCTTTTGGACCGAAATCGAAGCCTCACTTCCAACACCTGTCCTAGCATTACCACCTCCTAACGAAGGTAACGCACAAAACTATAACATTTGAAGTCTATGCTAAAACTACTTTACTTGGTCTCGATATAAAAAAGTGACGCTAAACTTTGATCTCACTCTATTCCTAATGAGTTATTTTTTCTCGATTTGTAGACTGTAAGTCAGTGCCATGCACAGAGCCTGCAGAAACATTATCAAGCTAGCATCATTATTAGCCAGCACAAAATTTGCATGCTAGGCAATTTCACGAGGTAAACTTTCAGCACAGTTAGAATGAGCACTACTAATGCAGTAATGTACTTCCAAGATTTATTCTAAATATTGCTTATGTGATTGGGATATGTTGATGTTTGTTGTATTCAGGAAATATCCAAGGAAGCAGCTGGTGCTCACATATGGTCATTGACTCAAAAGACTGATACTTACAAAATTGGGTGAGAAATCCCACAGTAGAATTACGCGTATATGAGCCTGACAATTACAGGTAAAAGATAATGAAGATCTAAAAGGTCAATATCGTTTGCTCCCGCAACATGAGGAGGTATATGTAGTTTTTTTTTCCTGAAGTTGGGATGCCTGTGCAAAAGCAAGCCTTACGTTTTCTATTCCTGCTCCTAGATGTAAGTTGCATCTTATATATTGAGTTTTCTACAGATCCGTTCCATTTTTAGGATACATATGCAGTTTTAATTTGGGTATTCTGTTGCAACTTCAGATTGTATATAGTGTAAAGATAATGGTCTAGAGGTATGGTTGCTACCACTTACCAGTTTAGTAAAAGTTGATGTTGCAAGTTACGGCAAACCGTATCAGAATCAGGTGATATACTTTGGCATTTCAAAAGAGGCTTAAGTTTATATAGTCAATAAGTTCAAGTCAACATTAATGATTACTGTTAACTGTGTTGACTAATGATTTATGTTGTTGTAATAGATCTCAAAATATATATCATCTATTTTGATTGGGTCGGAAAGTCTCCATATGGTGGTTCTTATACTACAAGGTCCCTATTTAGCATAAAGGGAATTGCCATTTACTTTTACTGCAACATGACGAAGGATGGATATTTTAGATCTATTCTATCTATTTTGTGTTGGCTTCGTTTGAAGATGAGGTAGAGTTAAAGAAAGATAATAAAGTGGCAAGATTGCATCTTTGGACAGGTTTAATCACGAGAAACTATATTTTGTTATTTATTTATTTTTTAATTCTGGTTTAACGATAATAAAATATATTTTGTTAAGATATTGCTACTTATTTGCTTAAGATAAAGGTACATATAGTTGGCATAGCTTGGCTACCAGGTCGCTTAATGGGTGTTTAATTAACTTTCAGGAGCTTTACACTCTATTTTTTTTTAGGGGAAGGTTGTTTATCATTTAATTTCTGAAGAATAACGTAAGCTTAAGGTAAGTTCTGTGATTTCCATTCCTTTATGCCTATACATCAAGTGTCGTTTTATTAAGTGTGGACATTTGCAGCTAGAAACAATACTTCAACTTCTTGGTTCAGAAGCACTTATGGGATGGTGAGCTTTTTCCCTGGGCTCTTAACATTTATTACAAAAAGATTTATTTGGTCATATTAAAAATGTATTGTCAGTTGCATACTTGATTGATAACTGTCGGATTATTTCAGCTTGGAGAGATCTTTCAATTAGGCTTTAGAATTCTTTTGGTGAATATGAGTATACAATTTAAGATGGAGATTCACATGCTAACTAGGTGAGTTTTGGTATAAATTTAATATTATTATTTTTCAACCGACTTCAACATCTTTTGATAGACCTGTCTAAGATGTAAGATAAAGAATATTTTAGATGAACATGGAGAGTATGTTTTCTTTAAGATGCATTGAGAGTGTTTCCTTAAAAGGATGAATTTTGTGTTCTTTATAAATTCTTAGCATAGTTATATGAAAAAGCGTATGTTTGATGACTGAGTCGAGTCTACGCTCTTCTAGGTCTTTTTGCAACCTAAGAAGTTATGGACCAATCACCTTTTGGAGTAGTCTACAGTTTTGATTGTGGTTAAATTATATAATATTACCGTCAAGTGTCTTATCTTGGGATCTTAGAGTAAGAAATAAGTCTGACATCAAATTTCTCTCCTCTTCTTAAAGTGAGGTTCCCAATAAAAAATTGGATTTTTTTTAATCACTCAACGCAGGGGATCATTATATAATGCACAAAAGCATGTCAGGAAACTGTAAACTTAATTACTCAATTCAAGTCTAATAATCTAACTAAAGAATTGAAATTAAGTACAACCTCTTCAAGTTAGCTCTCACGGCACAGGAGTGGAGCTTGGATTGTAAGAACGTTTGAGAAAAAATCTTCCCTACTCATGCCACAACCGGAGAAAAGATGTAATATTGGCTTTAGAGCCTTTTTAAACTTATCAAGGATAAAATAGGCTTATAAAGACCAAATTAGACTTGGGGGAAGTTGAGATTGGTGGATAATTCCTGCTCCCGGGGTGCATATACATTTACTCAAAAATATATATAATTCATCGTACAATGCACGAAATCATCTATAATCATCTTATAATTTACGAGCGCCCAATATATTTACACAGTTTCATTGACAAAAATAAAAAAATAAAAAGAATAAATTTAGTATGTTCGGTGTGTAGCACGAGCACAAATCTAATTCAAGTAATAATAAAACTGATTATTATTAATTCCTCAGTATTTCTCCTGGAATTTTGGGTCAGTGCAGATTTAGGTCTCTCAGGGTCATAGCCACTCATTGATGCACAACCAAAAGAGTAGAAATAGCGAACAATTAATGAAACATTTTCGAAGTAAAGAAAAGAAATCCCCAAATGGGGCTTAATATGTTGTAAAAGGTGCAAGGCCAGAGCTAAGGGGGAAACATGCAGCTACAATTGGCCCCCAAGTTCTTTAGGCCATTCATTTCTTATTTAACACTAATACTACATGTACAATCGAATAATACACTGGAGATAAATCAATATGTGTAAAAGGGGTCTCGTCTCGAAAAACTACAGCTAAGGCACCCGAACACTTAACTATGGCCTTGCGACTTAGGTATTTGAAGTTTTGGAATCCTCCAAATATCTGATATCAGCTTTCTTCATACTCCATGCTTTAAGACTAGACATCTTTACATCTTCGGTTCCATTGTTGAATATATAAAGCCGAGCTCCAGTGTCAATGGCCAATGTTGGATACACTCTAGCTGTTATAACAGCTTTCCCGTCAACTCCATAACTTTCGATAATAGAGTGATCAATCTGACAATGATGAATACCAACATGAAGTTCATTAAAACGTTTAAACATACAAAAGATGGTAACAAAATGGTAATAAAGATTGCGTTAACGTACCAAGCTCCTGATATTTAGCTTATCATGGTGAGGTTCGATGTTTACAAAAGCTCCATAAGCGGATTTGTCATTAGTATCGTCCGTGGATGACCTGTAACGATTAGCAAAGTTTAAGGTTAGATTTCAACGATGAAGTAGGTTTTTAAACTAAGCTGCAGATGTGTCTCTAGTTGAAATTGTCAGACCGATAACCAGCCGGACCGATAAAAACTGAACTAAAAGCAAATGTATGGGACTATACTGACCTGCTCTGATCACTACACATGAGCACAACATATTTGTTTTGATTATTGAATATCCTGAAAAAGATTGCTGTCTGTTCTTCAAAATTCTTAGAAGCCAAAGCCACTAAACCAAATGGCCCTGATTTCCCTTGTACTGATGCTGGTTTTGAACTGCAAAGCAGTTGCGGGTTACTCCAACTTGAGTCGAAAGTTTCCGCATCTTCTAACTTTGGTAGTTTAAATTTGACGAATACGTCTGCCTGTTGAGTAATCAAAACGAGGAAAAACAAACATTGGTTTAGTTGTATTTAGATGGAAATCCTCAAATGCCTGTCTCAGTGACCCTTTGAGCTATACATTATATTCGACGCGAACCCAAATCAGACCAAGCAAGAGGCAAATTTGGAATGGAACTTGTCAGAGAACAACCTAAAGACTCGGGCATACAAGTCTTCTAACTGCATTTCAATGCAGCAACTGCATGACTTCTTCAAAGGAAACTGGCTAAGTAGTTATAACAAACCCCATGTATAGGATCATTCAACTGCCTAGTATGTATATATTGTTTGTTATGTACCGTATGTAAGATGAATGAAAATCAATCTTGACATGGTATCAGAGCTCTGATCCAATTCTTTTTCTCTTTTCTTTCCATCTCACCATCCCCATGGCAGACACCAATAACCCTTCTCTTGTCAGCATCAATGTCGCTGCACAAGCACCACTAAAGCTCAACACAACCAACTATCTTTCATGGAAACTTCAGTTTCAAACTCTATTTGTAGGATACGATCTCATCAAATATATTGATGGCTCCTCTACATGTCCACCTGAAGCACTCACTCAAGCCGGTGTCTCCATTCCAAATCCTGCCTTCACCATATGGAACAGACAAGATCACCTAATTCTGAATGCCATTGTTGGCTCCTTATCACCAACCATCATTCCATTCATTGCCAATGCCAAAACTTCTCGTGCTGCTTGGACAATTCTTGCCAACACTTACGCCAAACCATCCAGAGGACGCATCAAACAACTCAAACAATCACTCAAAACACTTACAAAAGGATCTCTTACTATCACTGAATTCATGCAGTCAGTGAAAACCAAAGCCGATGATTTGGCTAGCCTTGTTTCCCCTATGGACATTGAAGATATCACAGATAAAATACTTGATGGCCTAAATCAGGATTACAAAGAACTGGTACGTGCAGTTCAAGCTAGAGATACGACTATCACCTTTGAAGAACTATACGAGAAACTTCTCAACTTTGAAGCTTCCCTTCAAAGTGAAACCAGTGAAGAAAATCACTTCCCTGCAACTGCAAATGTTGTCACAAGCTACACTAGGCCATGGCACTCTTCATCTCCAATGCCAAACTCCAACACCCCTAGGCGTGGTCAATATGCCTCATCACCGTCCTCTCAGCATCATTTTCGCAACCCAAGGCCACCTACATCACATATCAGCAACTACCACAATCCTTCCAGACAACCAAGGCCCTACCTTGGCTCCTGCCAACTTTGTCGTGTCCAAGGCCATTCAGCTAAGCAATGTCCTTCTTTCAGAATTGTTCCAGCTTCAGCAGCACATCATTCAGCACCAAATCCTCCTTGGCAACCTCAAGTTAATACAACCACTCATCGTCCATCCAACCCTGCTTGGCTACTTGAAAGTGGAGCCTCTCATCATGTAACATCTGATCTTGAGAACTTGTCACTGCATTCACCATATGCAGGAAATGATGACATAATGATAGGAGATGGCACTAATCTGGCCATAACCCATTCTGGTTTAGCTACTCTTCCCTCTTCCAAATCCACATTTACTCTAAATAATGTTTTATGTGTGCCATCTATGAAAAAAAACTTAATTTCAATCTCTCAATTTTGCAAATCAAATGCTGTTTCTGTGGAATTCTTACCTTCTTCGTTTCTTGTGAAGGAACTTCGCACGGGAGTGACGTTGATGGAAGGGCCAACTAAAGAGGGTGTTTACGAGTGGCCAAACCAATATCCAAAAGCTGCATTTTCATCTCTCAGATTGAACTCTTTCAGCTGGCATCATCGGCTTGGACATCCATCTTTGCCTATCCTCAAGCATATTGTCTCCACTAATAATCTAGGCCAGCTTCCACATTCATCTTCACCTCTATCATGTAATTCTTGCCTATGTAATAAAAGCCACAAGCTTCCTTTTTCAACTTCTTCTATTGTCTCAACAAAACCACTTGAAACAATCTTCTCTGATGTGTGGACTTCTCCTGTTTACTCTACACATCGACTCAAATACTATGTAATCTTTGTTGATCACTATACCAAGTATATCTGGTTTTATCCTTTGCATCATAAATCTGATGTACATCAAATTTTCATCAAGTTTAAAGCACTTGTAGAGAACTACTTCAACTCAAAAATCAAAACTCTCTACTCTGATAATGGGGGAGAATACATTGCCATGCGTAATTTTCTTTCCTCCTCTGGTATCACCCATTTGACATCTCCACCACACACTCCTGAGCACAATGGCTTCTCAGAGAGAAGACATCTTCATATTGTTGAAACAGGTCTTGCTCTCTTATCACATGCTTCCCTCCCACTCACATATTGGCCTTATGCCTTAGCCACTGCCGTATACCTCATCAATCGCATGCCTACACCCACTCTCAATCTTCACTCCCCTTTCCAGATCATTTTTGGAATCCCTCCAAACTACTCTAAGCTCAAAATATTTGGTTGCCTATGTTATCCATGTCTAAAGCCGTATACACAACACAAACTAGAACCCAAATCCATTCCTTGTATTTTCCTTGGCTATTCTCTCACTCAAAGTGCATATCTCTGCCTTGATCCATCCAGCTCCAAAATCCATGTTTCAAGACATGTAAAATTTGTGGAGTTACAGTTCCCATATGAAACCTTGTCTCAAACTAGCCAACCCAGCTCTACAGCTCTCATTGATACGTGGATTCCTCCAAGAGTTCCCATTGTGCAACCAAATCATCCTTCCCAGCCACTTCTGACATCCCCTGATATTGGTCCTCCTCCAAGTCCTTCAAGTGAAGCTCCTTCACCGGTTGCTACTGCAAGTTTTAGTCCATCATCAGCTCATGAATCCACTACATCGAATGCCCCTCCACTCCAACTGCCAACACACTCCATGACTACGCGAGCCAAGAATAACATTCACAAGCCAGTTCAGAAAATGAATCTAGTTACGCAACTTGCTGCACTTGATGATGCTGAGCCATCCACAGCAGCGCAAGCCTTAGCTAAACCACAATGGCGCACTCCCATGTCAGATGAGTTCAACGCCTTGGTGAACAACGGAACTTGGATACTTGTTCCACCGGACTCACGACAAAATGTTATAGGCTGCAAATGGATATTTCGCACCAAGCGTAACTCCGATGGATCAATTGCTAGATACAAGGCACGATTAGTTGCAAAGGGGTTCCATCAAAGGCCAGGGGTTGATTATCTAGACACATTTAGTCCTGTGGTAAAACAAACCACTATCAGAGTAGTCCTGAGTCTTGCTATCTCTCGCAATTGGAGTCTACGACAACTTGATGTCAATAATGCATTCCTACAAGGCCGTTTATCTGAAGTTGTATATATGCAGCAACCTCCTGGATTCGTCGATCATGATAATCCATCTTACGTTTGCAAACTTCAGAAAGCTATTTATGGTTTGAAGCAGGCTTATCATGAACTACGTGTTTTCCTTCTACAATGTGGATTCAAAAACTCTCATGCTGATACCTCTTTGTTTATTCTTCACAGCTCAGGTCTCATACTCTATTTGCTGGTCTATGTCGACGACATTATTATCACAGGTAACAGCCAAGATTATGTCAATCACTTCATTGACACACTAGCTCACAGATTTTCTATCAAGGATCTTGGTTTCTTGTCCTATTTCTTAGGCATTGAGGTGGTGCCAAACTCACAGGGGATTTTACTATCACAACGACGATATATTCTTGATCTTCTGGCTAAGTACAACATGTTGGAGGCAAAACCAGTTCTCACTCCGATACCCACTGCGCCACCCTTAAGCTTACAGTCAAGCTCTCCATTAACTGACCCAACTGAGTATAGGGCTCTTGTTGGGAGTCTCCAATACTTACTTCTCACCAGACCAGACTTGAGCTATGCTGTAAACAAGCTGTCCCAATTCATGCATTGTCCAACCATACTTCATTGGCAATTCGTGAAGCGTCTTCTACGTTACTTATGTGGTACCCTTAATGATGGTATTCAAATATATAAGGCATCTCCTATTCAGTTACATGCTTTTTCTGATCACACTCATCACGCGCATACAACAACTGTGCAAGCCTACTCTGATGCAGATTGGGGTGGAAACAAAGATGATTTCTCCTCCACAAGTGCATACATCATATATCTTGGTCGCAATCCCATCTCTTGGAGCTCCAAGAAACAAAAATCCATTGCTCGTTCTTCTACGGAAGCTGAATATCGAGCAGTAGCAAATACAGCTTCCGAGCTCAATTGGTTGACGTACCTTCTTTCTGATCTCCATGTTGCACTACCCAGCTGTCCAGTTATATATTGTGATAATGTTGGAGCAACTCAGCTGTGTTCAAATCCTGTCTTTCACTCACGTATGAAACATGTAGCCATTGACTTTCACTTCATACGTGACCAGGTACAAAATGGTGTGCTGCGTGTTGCTCATGTTTCATCTGAAGATCAACTTGCGGATGCACTTACTAAGCCTCTCTCTCATTCGCGTTTTAGACAACAAAAATCCAAGATTGGCCTTCTCACAAGACGTCCATCTTGAGGGGGCGTGTCAGAGAACAACCTAAAGACTCGGGCATACAAGTCTTCTAACTGCATTTCAATGCAGCAACTGCATGACTTCTTCAAAGGAAACTGGCTAAGTAGTTATAACAAACCCCATGTATAGGATCATTCAACTGCCTAGTATGTATATATTGTCTGTTATGTACCGTATGTAAGATGAATGAAAATCAATCTTGACAGAACTAACCTGTGAAGCTGTTACGCCAGTAACTTCCTCTACTGAACCTCCTTTAAGAACTTTACTATGTAAATAAACTTTTTCCCCTCGGAGTTCATTTAGCTCTTTAACTGGCCATTGCTTCAACTGCTTACCGCTTTTATCGAGCAAGAGAACTCGAGGAATTGCCTGCAAAAGAGAACCCATAGATTGACATCGGTTAGTGTTACTTAGAGTGTTAACTCAATCGAATCGAACTATTTGATTACACTAGGCCTTATGTTAAAACATACTACACACCTGTACTCCAGACCAACCCTTCACAGCATCATTGTCTACACTACTAGATTCATTTATCCAACCCCACAATATTCTCCTGTGCTTTTCACTATCGAAGAACGTTTTTGAAGCATAAAACTTTCCGTAATCATATCTCAAACCAGAATCATTATCGACCGATCCTTCATCTGGAATATACTTATCTGTTCCGGGATTGTACGTACCAACTGTGTAATAGTCATGTTTGGTGTCATCCAAGCTCACCTTAAAAACATGCTTAACATCAGGACCGAGAACCGATGTATCGAGACCCTTTTTTCCATCAACAGCCACTGGAAAGAAATCTGGGCATTCCCACATTCCTATTTCTTTCCCTGAATGAAGAGGTTCTTCTGCTTTAGTCCAATGAATAAAATCATCACTCCGGAATAAAATCGCCATCCCTTCACGGTCGATTTTGCTTCCAATTACCACTCTCCACTTTCCATCAGGACCTTTCCAACCTGTAGTTGGATCCCTAAAAGAACTAGCATTAATACCATCAATGGGTTTCATAACAGGATTGTACTCAACTGGCTTAACCCATTCTGTAAGGTACGGATCGGATAAGTTCTTAGGCACTGCCATGTCTTGCACTTGGTAGTTCCATTGATTCGACTCGATGATTCCTGTGTACTGAATAACCGGTTTCCCTTGTACAAATGTTGCTGAACCTGACCAGCAACCTTTGATATCAAATGATTCAGAAGGGTAAATCGCATGTTTATGGTGTTGCCAGTTTATGAGATCGGTCGATGTCGCATGTGCCCATACTATGTTACCCCATACTGGACCCAAAGGGTTCCATTGATACATTAGATGGTATATTCCATTGTAAACCATAGGTCCTGCATGGATTCATATTTCACAACATTTTCATGAGCATTGGACTCATATTATTAACAACAAAAATTCTAATCGGACGAAAAACTAACTAGAATTTTAGACAACTAACCATTAGGATCTGTGAATTCAATAAAACACAATTCGCCATTCCATTGTTAGAACATGTCAACCACAACAAAAAAAAACAATTAGAACATGAAACAAAATTTTGCTCGACGGGCACTGCTCAATCATTCTGTATCAAGTTTTTGAAGAAAGTTTAGAGAAATACCATTCATCCAATTCTTGGAAGGTTGGAAATGATAACCAGTTCTGTAAGGCTGATGAACGGAGTTGGTTTGATATGATTGAAGATGCAAGTGAATTATATGAGAAGCTTCAACTCCATGACTAATCAAAACAGAACATAATCCAATAAACCATGAAACAGTATTCATATTTCCTTCTCTTTTTAGTTTTTTAAAAATCTTGCAAGAAAATGTTGGGGAAATGAAGAAGCAAAACCATTGGGTGAGTATTTATGAAAGAATTCCAACTTATTTTTAGATGTGCACTCAACTTAGACATACTAAATAAAAAGAAAAGGATTTGTAATGTGAATTAGTGGATAAGAAGTATGAATGTATATTGTTGGATGATTGAAATTTAAAAACAAATTTAATCTAAAATGATGATCTTAATCTAAGTTGACTTACAAAATACTAATAATACCAAGCTAATCCAACTAATCGTGATGTCTGATGGTGTAAACAAGATTTTGTTTTATCAGAAAAAAAAAATGAAAACCAAAAACTATTTTTTGAAATAAAATTCTTTGCTAGTGAACGGTGATGAAACAAGATCAGTAAACTCTCATGCTAATCATTTAAGCTTTGGCAAGGTGGAAGCCGGTATCCAATATAACTGGGGGTAAAAATAAAAATATACTATCTCCATCCTAAAAAAAAACGATACTTTTATATTTTTTATTTTTGTGACCAGATTAAAAAAATAATAAAAAATATCACTTTTGACAGAAGGAATAATCATATCCTATGTGACAAATACATGGATAAAAGAGCCTAAGGTGCCTAGGGGCCTATGACATCTTGCACGTCTTGCCATCCGTACAGTTAAATACTATATTGATGGCCAGGACATGTTTTGTGCCTCATTCGGACAAGTACAAGAGAAACAAGGTTTTTCTACTAGTAGTAATGTATAATAAGGCCCCTTAAAATGGAAAACAACAAAATCTAAGTTACAGAAATATCTTATTCTGTCGAGGTCTTTTCTTGTTTAACAATTAAGAAAGAGAAGAAGAGAAACAATCGCTAAATGTAACATCATATGGAAAAGCTTGCCTAACACAATCATAGAGATTCTAAAAAATATATAAGAAAATCTTTGAGATGTCCTGTATTGACTCTCCATGTGTGAACTCGAATTTGGAATTAGCTTTTGATAGCATCCCACAGCTTAATAGAAAAAACAGGAACTATAAAAGAGAATCAATTCCTTTAACATGAATGCTCGAAGAAACTTTTGTCATACTATGAAAAACGGATGCAACATTAAATTTGACATGAAGAGAAGCCACATGTAACTGTCAACCAGTTTTGTTTTACAAAATACTGCAGGTTTGTTTCTGAGCCCATTTTCCATATATAGTGAGTATAGGAGGGAAAGTAAGAGTAATTCTTCTCAGTCGTATTACACTCTGGACCGTGATCTACTTACAGTCAGCTAGATAGTAATTTCACAAGTAACGTATGCTCCATTGTGCTTCACAATCTCTTCGCACGGCTATGGAATCCATTCTTCTATTAGACCCAATAAAAAAAGTCAACAGAAGATCCTTCAAGCAGCAGGAACCTTTCGCCCATCTTCAATGAAATAGATAGCACTTTCTGGAACCTGAAATTGAAAGTAGAAGAAACATATCAACAAAACCATTATAGTTCATTTGACCTTTCAAGAAACCCTGACTGGTTGATCCAACTGAAATTCATACATCAATATATGAAATTACATCCAAGAGATATCTGACAAAAGAAATTCTTCTGAAATACTTGTTTTTCCTTGAAAAAAAGAACTACGCAAAGTTCCACCATTAAGTGACAAATGGGAGAATTATAGGAAGCCCCACCATGTAATAGTGCACCTACACGTCTTCGTCGCCGTTTAATAGTCATTTTATTAATATCATGCCCAAAAAGAAGAAAGTTGGTGATAGGATTTCAGAAATCAGGATTTTCACAACCAAGTGTTTTGGCCAGTGTAACGTTTTAAGGGCATAGAATCAAATACCACACTGAGAAGTTTGTGATAAACTTGATGGCATTACAAACAAATGGATATAGCTATAACAATTCACTTATGCACCATCAAACTTCTAACTATATTTAATATTTCGATAACTGTTATTAAATTGAACTGATGGGATAAGAAGCATGATTGAGTGAGAGTAGTATTAGGCGTTCTAATTGACAAACAATGGTACATGATAATCCATGCATCACCAATTGGTGCAACAAGCAACAGTCAAACAGGACATATAAAAGGAGATCTATATAAGATGAAATGCAAAATTAATACAGAATAAAAAAATCATGTGTGTTGTTTTCCTTTTCCTCATCTCTGTTGACTCATCTGCATAATTTCTATACATATAAACAGCTATGTATAACGCACACGGCTACATCATGCATTTCTTGTACTGGAGATTAATGATTGCAGTGGTGTTATTTTAGAAATCAACTACTTGATTAATCTGTTATAGCCTCAATTTGGTCGTTCATGTCTAACAACGAAAACTATCGGGGGAGAATGTAGAAATAGGGATATGAATCAAACCAAAAAAGCCACATTAAGAATCCCAGACAGTGAAGTACAGATTCATGAAAATGACTAAAAGGAAGAAAGATTAGATAACCGCACAAATGACATTCAACAGGATTACAATCGACTTACTTCAGGCCAGGTGTCTGTAATGAACTCCACAATATCATAGGATATATCTCCCTGGACATCAACTTGCTCCTTCTCAGTTGGCCCCTGAAACAAAATATTTCAGAATTCAGGAAAAGGAACAGCATAAATATAAACCAAAAGGATACATAAACACTACTCCATGGAACTGCATCACCTTAACAACAGATGCTCCTGATGCAAATTTCTTCCCAAGCTTCTTTGATGCGTCACTCAGTTTAACACCTAAAACATATGTTTTGAATAAGCTTTATGGTAGGAAGAAAATCATAAGCTGAACACAAGTCAAGATTACATCCAATGCTCCTAGATACAAGATAAACTTCTGAAAGAATATACGAAAGAGAACCAAGGTGCATATTGGAAGCTTACCAAAGAGGTCAAGTCCTTTAACAATTGTGACACACTTGCGCTTATTACGTACAACCTTTTCAATAATAACTTCCTTCTTATCCTGCAAAACACGCATCATCATCAGACATGATGAACATACTTCTACTATGCTGAATAATTGAAAAACAACAAAAAATTGGAGCATTGTGAATTTACGACTGTATTCTGCTAAAATCATACTATATAAGAACGCAAAACTTGGTTTATGAACAAGAAAGCAATTACAAAATTGTAAGAAAATACACACATAATACTTATAATAATTTGCACAAGGTCATCATGTACAAGAAAGTGATGCTGTTCTGTTTATAAAGATAATTTGCATAACGTCATCATGTACAAGAAAGTGACGCTGTTCTGTTTATACAAATCAAACAAACTGTAAACCCGCCCTGTGTGAGAGATAATTGGAGGATTCCCAATTCAATATCTATAAAAGTCAGCATGGATATGCTTCACACATCAAACTATCATAGCTAAACACAACAGAATTACTTTAAGAGATACTGTTTCTCGTCTAATAAAAAATACGAATCATAGAATTACAGAAAATGGGCAACAAGCAGAAGCGTTGATCAGTCTCAATCATGACAGCTACAGCAGAACAATTTATAATTATTGTATATCATGAAGTTTCAAAGACAACGAAATAGCAGCAAGAATATTCACACTCTAAATTGAGCGACTTTTTGGTCTGTGACACTCAATTCGAACGGGGACTCTGGTATTGGAGTTTTGATCTCATTGAGGGTTTTCTAGAAATCATGTGATAGGGGTGAAAGCAAGGTGTTTTAGAAATGGGCAAGAAGCTGACGTTCAAATGTTTCAAACAGTCTCAATCATGTTATGTATACTCTAAATCATTGAGAGTTACAGAAAAGCTCCAAGAACACCCAAGCTGACATTAAGCTACTTTTTTTGGTCAGTACCCTTCAGTTCAAACAGGACACTTGAGTTTGACACATTTGAGGTTTCCTAAATATCATGCAATAACATAACGACTATGACTGCAAAGTGTTCTTCCAATAACCATAACCAAGTACACGACATAAAGAGCACACTCCCTTTTCAAAAATCCCAATATGTTAAACTTACAGAATTCATTCCCCCGAAACTCTATGATGAACTTCATTCAGGGCAACCTTTTTTAACCACATAACCAACAACAATTCCACAAAATTCATACCATGGCTAATAGAATCAATCTAATAAAAACCACACAGTATAACAACAGAAAATGTCCTCTAATGTATCAATCAGATTGAAATTCACAACAAAAAAAAACTCACTTTCTTCTTAATCTTCCCACCAGGAAGCCTTTTTACTTCTTCTTTACCTGTTGAACTCCCCTCTACAGAACACCCCCAATAATAAACCCAATCAAAAACCCTAATTTCCAATCAATCACATAAGAAAACAAAAACCTATTGAACCAAAACATCAAAATTACCTTTAGAAGTTGTTAGAACAGCACCATCAGCACTACCAGAAGCAATCCCAACCCCTTGTAGCTTCTCACTTACCTTATCAACTTCATTCCCATCTGCATCTGAAGACAAATCAAATCATCACAAAAGGAATGATTTTGGGATTAGGGTTTGTGAGGATTTAGAGATTTATTTTACCTTTAGGGATTAGATGAGGGTAGACTTCAGGTGCATTCTCAATCAACCATGGTTTACATTTCTCAAAATCTTGTCCAAATTCACAATATTCGGCTGGTAAGCTACAAACCCCACAATATAAAACTTTTACTGCTTCAAGTTTCTCTGCCATTAGAACTTGCCCTTCTACTTTGTTTCTCTCTTTAGTTTCTCTTCTCTTTACTGAGTTGCAGAGAGGAATATAATGATGCGGCAAATATATGCGGTGAAGGAAAAGGAAAAATTGGTTTATAAGCAAGCTGCAAAGGTTTGCTGTGGGAAAGACAGCTTGGTAAATATTTGCACGGGAAAAGGAAACTGATAAATTTGTGCAAAAATCATTAGAGGGCTTTGGGTAGAGATCTGGTTAGCGATTCGTCCAACGGGCAGAAATACGGGTCGGTAAAAATGTGTGTAAGAATCGGCTTTGTAAATGCAAACTCGGTGAAATATACGGGATTTAAAAAAAATACGAAAATACTTGACCATTGTGTTTTGCACATATTAATTTGTCATCTAAAATTCGGCATATTATAGTTTTTAATCCTATTTATAATTTTTAACATATATATATTAAACATGATTTTAACAACAACTAATTTTATAACAACTTTCTTGATCATAGTTTATTTCATCAACACCGTTACTCTATTCTTGTGGTACATCTTGATTGTAATTGGTTACAAAGATGATTGTTATTTCCTACTTGATTATAACATGGTGAATTTAATTCGCGAATCTATTCGGAATTCTGAAAAGTCGAGAATAATTCGTTTAGTCTAAAAAAAACGTATATATGCGGAATGCATAGTTCGCAAATACCCGTGACTTATTCGGCAAATATGCGTAAACTTGCTAATTAGGGACTAGAACACACTCATTCAAAGTGAATAAGTTGGACGAAAAATGTTCAAATTAGGCGCCACTATGGGTAGATGAAGGAATCCCTTTCACCCAAACTCCTTCATACACTCTTTCAATCAAAGGAGTGCTTGGTAGTCTAGCCTAGACGGATGAACTTCAGCCGTCCAAGTTAAACGGGTGATGTTTTCCCATCTGGTTTTTTTTTTGCAATATTAAATTCCCGAAACGCAGGACCTGTCTAAGTTATTTACTAAAATAACTAAATATATTATCTGGAAAGGTGACCATTACCCCTCCAAGTGAAATTTTTTATACTAGACGGGGAAACTTCACCCGTCTAGCCTTTTTAACTCACTAATCCATCATGTAAAAATCACTTATTCACCCAGTCATTTATTCATTTTGAAATGAATAGAGTGTTCAAACATTCTATCCCATAACCATTACTCTTATGAACAGTTTTACTCCCTTTGACTTTGCTACGTGGGGTCGGAAATTCAGTTTCCGCAAAAATAAAACCAGGGAACCTGATTATCCACGCAAAACAGCATGGATAAAATATATCGCTAAAAATATACAGAATAAAATGTATTAAAGTGTACCTAAAAAAATACTACGTACATGTGTAGTATACTCTAGCTTAAGCTAGGGTATCTACTCTTCTCCACATTCTAGAGATAAAGCCACAGCAGGGTGCATTTGTTCTAATGGGTATTAATAGACTGGACAGGTCACCAGACTAGCTATCGTTCTCATGGGTCTTCACATGGGTCTGTCAGCAGTTCACGTGACTGTCAGTTAGGAAACCAGGTGTGTACAGCATGCGTGGTTTAGTAGCACTGTCATGTAAGTATAAAGCGTCTGTAACAAATAAATTGTAAATCAAGAAAACAGATTCATTCATTGATAATAAATTCAGAAAGATACATTATCTTTCTCACTCTATTATGGTATCAGAGCGGGTGATCAAGATTTTGATCAAATTTTTCTAGTGATCTCTCTACATTTTCTTCTTCAAATCGATTCTTCATTCTAAGACTCTTTTTGTTTCATCTTTTTAATGATCGGAACATTTCCTGATTCATCTTTTCCTTTTGTTTCAATGGAAAATTCATCATCAAATTCTCTTTCTTAAGTACTCTTGAGTCAACTCACAAACTTCATACAGCTAAAACTTAAGGAGGATAATTATCTTACATGGAAGAATTTGATGAATCCGGTGATTCAAAAATTCAAGATCAAGAAATTTCTTGATGGATCATTTGCATGTCCTCAGCAATTTACAAGTCCACGAAATCAACAAAATGAGATTGAAAATCCATTATATACGGATTGGTTGGATGAAGATTCAACTATTATTATGTGGATCCACTCAACAATTTCAGAGTCAGTTATTCCATATTTTTCAAGATCAAAAACCTTTGTTGAACTATGGAAGAACATAGAAGAACGATTCGGTAAAGCTTCTTCTACACATTCCATCCAATTAAGAACAAAGCTACTCTCTATCATCCAAGGTACAAAGCCAATTTCATCTTTAATCAGTGAAATCAAGTTTTTAACTGATCAATTGGCTTTGGCTGGAGAAATAGTGTCTGATAAGAAATTAGTAGTAATAACACTTAAAGCTCTTAATGAAGATTATTTTCCATTTGAAACATCAATGCGTCACATGAATCCACCAGTGACATGCATTGAACTGCATAACAATCTTATTAGTGAAGAATCAGTCATTACTAACAGACAAAAATTACAAAAGGAAGAACAATATGCTAAAGCATTTCTTGCTAATAATGGAAGAGGATATGCAAGAAATCACTACTCTAGTTCTAGAGGATCTTTTAGAGGTTACAATAGAGTTCCCTACAATGGTCCAAGATATCCAAACCCATCTTTCTTTCCAAGATCTAACTATGTCAGAGGCTCATCTTCTGGAGAGACAAAACAGTCTGTCAAATATGCAACTCACCAGGACATATAGCAACAACATGTGCTCAAAGGCTCAATTCCACCTATCAAGGCAGAGCACCTCCTTCTAACTTGAATGCAATGCTAGCAGAAGCAGATGTTTTTGATGAAGAAGAGTGGATAGCAGATAGTGGAGCAAATCAGCATATTGCTTCTGGCATCAAAGTTCTACAAGAATCAGCCACATATTCTGGGCCAGATACAATTCAAACAGCAAATGGTGCAGGTATTCTCATAACCCATCAAGGTCGTTCACATAAATTTGCAAATGCACATTCCTTTGATCTGAATGACATCTTTATTGTACATGAGGCTTCTCATAATTTGTTATCTATTCATAAATTTACATCTGATAACCAATGTTCATTGATTCTTGATTCTGCTGGCTTCACTGTGAAGGACAATAACTCTAGGAAAATACTTTTCCAATGACCACATAGCAATGGTCTCTACCCAATCACATTTGGTACTACTCATAATCCACAAATTGCACTGGCTTCAACAAAAAGTGATAATCTACTGCTACATAGGAGATTTGGACATCTTTCTTTTCACACTATGCAAAAGCTATGCTCCTTGCTTCAACTGTCCAGTACTCTCTCCAAACCTTTTCATTGTAATGAATGCAAGTTATGTAGGTCTAAGAAGTTACCTTTTCAATTGTCTAGTTCAATGGCTATTAAACCATTAGAATTACTTCATATTGATCTTTGGGGACCATGTCATGTAGCTTCTGTTTCTGGTAACCTCTATTATGATAATATAGTAGATGAATATACAAAATTTTGTTGGTTGATTCCATTGTCTGCTAAAGCTGAATTCAAGATTGTCTCTAGTTACCAAACTAGAGAATCTGTTGTCTACCACTGTAATTACCATAAGGATTGATAAAGGGGGTGAGTTCATCAATAACTTCTTAAAGGACTTCTGTACTACAAAAGGGATTTCTCATCAGTTCACTTGTCCTCACACTCCAGAGCAAAATGGAGTTGCTGAGATTAAGCACAAGCATCTATTAGAAATAACAAGAACTTTTTTGTGCCAGTCCAATTTACCTACACATTTTTGGGTGGAAGCAATCCAAACAACCAATTTTATTATCAACAGACTACCAACAAAGTCTATCAACTTCCTCTCCCCATATGAACTTCTATTTGGAAAGTCACCAGCATATGAGTCATTTAGAGTATTTGGCTGATCTTGTTTCCCATGGTTGAAGCCATACACAACCAACAAGCTAGAAAAGAGAAGTAGACACTGCATCTTTATTGGGTATAGTCTAAATCACAAGGGCTATAGGTGTCCTGACCCAGCTACTGACACAATGTTTATCTCAAGGCATGTCTCTTTCGATGAGACAACATTTCCATATTCAAAGCTAGTGTCTTCTGAAAATTGTACTTCATTGTCAGATGTGTCACCAGTGGCCCAGGCCTCAGTATCAGAAACATCTTCTCATGTTCCATTTTTAACGTTGGAGCCAACTGCAAATGGTCCTAGCTTGTCAGATGCATCATCAGAAGACAAGGAATCTTTATTAGACAAATCTGTCACTGCTCCTAATCTCCATCAGATGCAAACAAGATATAAGACAGGTAATAGCAGGCCCAAATCATACTTGTCAACAAAATATCCATTAAATGAAGCGCTAATAGGTACGCTAGAGTCAGTCCCTACATGCATCAGTAAGGCTCACAAAGAGCATGTCTGGAGAGTGGCAACAAGAAATGAATATCAAGCTCTTGTTGATGCCGGCACATGGTCATTAGTGGATCCACCAGGCCTCACCAACATTGTGGGCTGCAAATGGGTGTTTCGCATCAAGTACAACCCAGATGGGTCTATAGCAAGACACAAAACCCGGTTAGTGGTAAAAGGGTATCATCAACAACCAGGCCTGGACTATGAAGAGACCTTCAGCCCAGTAGCTAAGCCAACAACAATAAGGGTGGTGAGAAAGATACATTATATTTCTTACTCTATTAGGTATAGCAAATTAATGATGAGTTTGATAACAATCTTAGTTGGGTAGGGGTGGCCATGCCTATTCAATTACTATTCGAAGCTTCATCCAATTTTAAATTGTTTTAACGGTTTTGATTCCTAAATTAATGGAATCGGTAAAAATATGATTTTAGGAATCGGATTTAATCAAACCGATTATTGTATGATGTAGAAATGATAAAACAAAATTACAAATTTTGTGGTAAAATACGCCTAATTCTTTTTGCCTTCTACAATATCTGAAGATCTACAACAACAGTTTTTAGATAGGAAAACTGGGAATATATCCCGGATTTGAATTATCTGTTTACAGATCTGTCTCATAACGCTAGAAATTAAGGGATATGTCATAGCCGTCCATTTTATCCGTTAAATAGTTAAAAATAGCATATGTGTGACTTTGCACGTGCCATTTTTAGACAATTATACCGTTGTATAAGGTCGAGATTGCACAATTTGACCATTTAACGGTACTTGGATGGAAAATGTAACGATATGACATTTTTCCATAACTTTTTTTTTATGGGGCATTTTCCCAACATGATATGGCTATTTTTCCAAGTATCCCTTTTTCTTTTTTCCTTTTCATATTCTGACCGATCCGTATCCAATATAATAGACCATCCAGGTAGAAGGTAAAAACTACGCACTCTAGTTTCTAAGAGTGCAAAAAATTACATTACGAAACCAAGCCATGTCAAGTAAATTTGGTTGCACTGGCGTAGTGCCACTCTATAGAAGAGTCACAAACAACATTGAGACATTTTATTGGCAAACATAGGCATAGGCCAGTCAGTTGGGTCGGCCCAACTTCCTGCCCAGCCCCGCCCAAACCCCATTAGAACATATACTCACCCTCCTAGAGGGGTATAAGATGAGTTGTGCATGAGGGTCAAACCCTCGACCTACCATGGAGAGCACATAATGCCTCCCTACTAGAGGATGGTTGCTACATTAATCTAATCTGAAGATCTAGATTTTGTACTTAGCACATTTCATAATTATTAGAAACCAGCTTCACTTCATGCTTCAGAGCTGCAGCATCCCTTTCTTGCAAATTCTTGGGGTTAATTTCATCTGGGCCTAACTAAAAAACTGGGCATCCTTTAACAGAAATACCTGGTTCAGTTGGACAAGTTGATAATGGACAGTGATCCAATTGAGTTCCCCACCATTTCAGATTATGATGCGCGTTTTGAAGTGTGAAGAACAACAGAACACCCATGAATGCCGTTCCTGCGTCTAACGCTGCTGATAAAACGTAGTTGTATTTCTGCCACCATCGTTTCCGGTAAACAAAGACAAAGTAGTTAAATATTGTGCCTGTGACAAGCCAACTAGCTATATTTGTTGGAGTTGCAGGAGGCATTCCTGCAAAGCCGTAAGAGATGACAGGAATGTTGATTAATGGAATCCATTTTTTCTCTGGGAAGATTTTGCTCATAACCCAAACAGGTACGGGCAAAATAGCTCCTACTAGAAATAACCAGACCAGATTCCTATACATTGATCCTGCTCCAAATAATCTCCTTGGTCCAATCAAACCCCAAATCACTGAAGCATCGAAGGTAACTCGGTATTTCGGGCAAGTCCATGGACTATCAGGATGAAGAGCTTCAACGTCACAAAGGTTCTCGATGTTCTCTAGCATCCACCATGCAACTGCCAGGTTCACTGTTCCGGAAAGTAGCGTTCCAACAAGCTTCATTGTAGCATGAAAAAACATAAAATGAGTGAAAAACAGATCATAGATATACTCAAAAGTTTAAGTTCTGAAATCCTGAAGTTGTATCTGACAAGACAGGGTTCAAGATGGTTGTTTGGGGTATGTTCAAGGTGTTTAGATACCTGAGCTGTGAACATGCATCTTGGTGGGATTTTCATGTAATGCCCGAGTTTCAGATCTGCTAAGAATGAGAGTGCATGGACAGTGCTTATCCGTCCATAAATCTTGAAAAGAAGGTTCGCAATAGGCTTTCCGGGCAGCACATATCCGATCATGAATTCCGCTATGATATCATATCCAAGTCTCTGAAAGGATAAAATATCATTAGGAAAATGAAGATGCAATCAGTGCAAATTGCCTACAGAACAATCGAAAAGTTTTAGTTTGTGAACATTACTTGGTTCGTAGTTGCTTCAATAACCCCAATAGGAAGAGTGACAATCCAGGCCAAGGCGAAAGCGAAAAGCATTCCCCACCATGGAAGCTGAATATCTTTTTTCCATACGAAAGACGTTAACAAAGCAAACGCCATGCTGACAACTAATAAGATGAGGAACCACCACTGAGGAACATCTTTGTAATTCTTCATCAATCTTGCATGGATATCGAGTTTTACATCTTTCATAGCCGATTTGCTCCGTTTCAGGATATCCCTATACAGTTGGAAACCAATCAAATTCTCATTTCTTTTCGAGCTTCCAAATGAATTATAGGAAAATTCAAGGAATTCTACCTGCCATGAAAAAGTGCCACATGAGTCATGGTTGCTGCAATCCTAGCAAACCCGGATCCAATGGAGAGAGCAAATAGAGGACTCAGGTAAAGCTTCCCATAATTGTCGTAGGCAGCAATGTTCAGATCATACTGAGGAGTCAGAATTTTGGTGGTGTCGTAAATGTGACCGGTTGAAGTGAAGAGCTTATTCGAAAACATCGGGAATTTTCGTGCATCAAATGTGTTGAACTTCCAGTAACAAAGTGGAACAATTATGTAGATAAACATGATAAATCCAACAGCTATGTTCAAAATTGAATACCATGGTGCTATTAATGGACTTCCATGGTATGCAGAGATTCCTGCCCAGTCGAGTGTGAAAGCTCCTACACCGAGCCCGTGATAACCTGAACCGATTTGTTGAGCTGTAATACTATGAGGCCAAACCCAACATACCCAGGAGAAGAATGTCAAGATTGGGAATAGGTAACCCGGTAAAGCGTAGTAGACAAAGCTTGCTGCCATGAAAATGAAGAAGAACTGCATTCGTGTAAGGCTTTTCGATTTTGAATCCTTCTCATGAAGCGCTCTCCAAGATTAACAATCAGAAGAAAGTACATTTTGTCAACCATTATATGCAATGAAAATTTCAAAACAAATCCAAAAAATGAATTCAAACTATTCATGAGTCACTGCAGTTAAAAATAAAGCCTGGCGAATTTGAGGGCTACCAAAAATTAATTATGGGCTACTTTTTTAAAACAATCTAATGGGTGTGGCCAAGGGGTAACCTAGGGTATGTAAAATTATAATAAAACGTTCGAGTAATCAAATTTACCAAAAAACCCATCACTAATAAAACCTAAACCTAAACATATTTCACACTTCCATTTCAAACTACCGATTTTGCAACTCTCTTCTTCTCCTCTCCAATTTCAAAACCACCGATTACACTTAAAACTACCGATTTTCTACCATTTTCTTCTCATCTTCAACCGATTAATCGTAAACCAATTCATCGCCGTTACTACAATCTAAAGATGCCTCGACAAAAGCAAACAAGTCGTCAACCTCCTAATACACAGTGACCGCCATTTTCCGAAATAATAAGAGATCGAAAAATTGTTCAAGAACAATACGAAGAAAGCGATGAACGCGATGAGGATGAAGTAGAAACGGAGTCCGATTACGAAAATCTGCCTCTCCAGTAGTTGATGGCTCCAATAAGGTAAGAGGTTTACCATAATTTGTGTTTATATTGCTTAAATCGCATGAATTACTAGCTAGAATACCAAGGGTTTTAGGTTAGATTGCACAATCAGTAGTTTCGTGGTTGTATTAAACTACCGATTGTGGCAGTGTTCTTTGATTTGCCATCGATTTATTTTTAACAAGTTATGTTCCTCAAATTTGACATGTACAATCGGTAGTTAGGTAGTTTGAACAAGAACAAACTACCGATTGAGTAAATTCATCAGTAATCGGTAGTTTAAGAATTACCGTTCATGGTTTAAGATTTTTTAAAACTACCGATTGTACCAAGATAAAATGTTGAAATTTTACAAAAAAATTGGATTTCCAATTTGGGGCTACTTATTATAATCGGTAGTTTAAGGAATTCTAAACTACCGATTGTACCAAGACAAAATGTTGAAATCTTTCAAAAAATTTGGATTTCCAATTTGGGGCTACTTATCATAATCGGTAGTTTAAGAATTCTTACACTACCGATTGTACCAAGACAAAATGTTGAAATCTTTCATAAAATTTGGATTTCCAATTTGGGGCTACTTATCATAATCGGTAGTTTAAGGAATTCTTAAACTACCGATTGTACCAAGATAAAATTTTGAAATTT
>JAJJMC010005321.1:107853-131375 GCA_023531435.1 Papaver californicum
TATAATCGGTAGTTTTAGGAATTCTTAAACTACCGATTGTACCAAGAAAAAATGTTGAAATTTTTTAAAAAATCTGGATTTCCAATTTGGGGCTACTTATTATAATCGGTAGTCTAAGGAATTCTTAAACTACCGATTGTACCAAGACAAAATGTTAAAATTTTTCAAAAAAATTGGATTTCCAATTTGGGGCTACTTATTATAATCGGTAGTTTTAGGAATTCTAAAACTACCGATTGTACCAAGACAAAATATTGAAATTTTTCAAAAAATTTGGATTTTCAATTTGGGGCTACTTATTATAATCGGTAGTCTAAGGAGTTCTTAAACTACCTATTGTACTAAGACAAAATGTTGAAATATTTCAAAAAATTTGGATTTCCAATTTGGGGCTACTTATTATAATCGGTAGTTCTAGGAATTCTAAAACTACCGATTGTACCAAGACAAAATGTTGAAATTTTTCAAAAAAATTGGATTTCCAGTTTGGGGCTACTTATTATAATCGATAGTTTAAGGAGTTCTTAAACTACCGATTCTACCAAGACAAAATGTTGAAATTTTTCAAAAAAATTGGATTTCCAATTTGGGGCTACTTATCATAATCGGTAGCTTAAGAAATTCTTAAACTACCGATTGTACCAAGACAAAATGTTGAAATTTTTCAAAAAATTTGGATTTCTAATTTGGGGCCACTTATTATAATTGTTAGTTTTAGGAATTCTAAAACTACCGATTGTACCAAGACAAAATGTTGAAATTTTTCAAAAAATTTGGATTTCCAATTTGGGCAACTTATTATAATCGGTAGTTTTAGGAATTCTTAAACTACCGATTGTACCAAGACAAAATGTTGAAATTTTACAAAAAATTTGGATTTCCAATTTTGGGCTACTTATTAAAATCAGTAATTTAAGATTTTTTAAAACTACCGATTGTGCTTGTACAAAGTGTTGAATTTTTTCAAAAAATTTCTAATTCCAATTTTGTTACCGTTCTGAATTGTTACCGTTGATCAACGACTATAATTTGTATTCTGATACACCTATAAACAAATGAATTTATATCTATCATTCCCATTTCAAATCCACATCTTTTACATTTCAGAGAAAATTTCTAATCTCTTGTTTTCATGTAATGTTGGGTTACGAAAATTTTAGGCTTAATGCAGAGAATTTTACCCTAGAAGAAGATTTATCCCTATGTCGAAACATAGTATTACATTATCCAGCAAGGGGTCATGAACGTCGGATGAATGGTTCAATGAGCATGCAATGGTTAGAACATATCCATGCTAACTTTTGTAACGAAACCGGTAACCGCAACAACCGGAACAGAGCAGGCCTTTTTTGTCGATATATGGAAATCACAAGGGAAGTAGTAGAATTTTCTTTTTTAACCGCTAAGGTGAATGAAAGAAGAATTAGGAATGAAACTGATGATGAAGTTGTTACCAGATCTCTGGAGGAATGGAGAAGATGGAAACGTTCAGATTTCAGGGACAAACCTCATTTCGAGATCCTAAGGGTGATGGAAGAATACAATCCTTTTGTGTTGATTATTCTCCGAAGAAGTGAAGAACGTCGTCCCGGTCGTCCTACGACCCGTTGAAGGTTTTATAATAGGTTTGCTTAAGTGTTTAAGTGTAATCTACTGATTTATTATATTTCATTTCCTTTAATGTTACGCGATGTATGCCTTTTCGATTCAATGAAATGATTTATAAAAAAATTAAGAAATCCAATTTGGGGCTACTTATTATAATCGGTAGTTTATAATTTCTTAAACTACCGATTGTGAGAATTGGTAGATTATGGTGTACCCAAAACTTCCGATTCTTTATATTAGTTCGAACTTAGTGTACATATTTTCTGTACACTCTTGTTACACCAGGCCTCAACGGGTTTTTTTTGAAAAAAAGAGCCGTTAAGACTATAATCTATATAAGGAGGGTGACCTCTTCTCATTTATGCACCTCCAATACATTTTAACTCTCCAACTTCGAAGAAATTAGTGGCTCAACCTATTCTCAACTAAAACATCAAATTTTTTCATTTCTTTTCTCTACCGATTCTTCTACTCCTTTTACACTTAAATACTCCATTGAAAATGGCTCCAAAATCTTCACCTGAACAACCAAAGAAGGGAAAGGAAAAGATGGTGATAGAGGAGTCCAAAACCATTGAAATCAATTCGTCAACCGATTCCGGGACAACTTACTATGTTTTGGATCCTCGGTGCATTTTAAGGGACAAATACTTGTCAAGCATAAACCCATACTACAATGAAGCTGGAGAGTACATCTGTCCACTTCGGGCTGATCCTAAGGGGGATGAGAAGAAGAAGAAGAAGCCGGTTGAAACTAGGACCAAGTTCAGAGTAACAAGGAGTGGAAGAATTTCATGAGATCAATGAGATTGATCAGTTTGAATTTCTATGATGTGTTTTGTTTCGTTCAATTCGAATGTTTTTAGTTTTTTTAAAACATGTTTAATGAACAATATGTAGTAAGTTTATTTGAACAAGTTTTTCTCGGATGTTGAAATAGTATTACGAAGTTAGATGTTAAGTAAAATCGACATATTAGGTAGATAACTATGTTTCTAAACTACCGATTACGTACAATCGGTAGTTATTTATTTCTCGTGCTACCGATTATCCACAATCGGTAGTTATTTATGTTCACTAACTACCGGTTGTTGCAATAAAAGTCCTGGACAACAAAACCATTATAATCGGTAGATAAAATTGATCTTTAAACTACCGATTACAAAGTTAAAAATTTAAAAGTTTAATTCATTATATGTCTACAATCGGTAGATATAAATTTTCAATTCCTACCGATTGTGAAAGATGAATAGTTATCGATTTTGGAAGGTTTTGAGAAATTCAATTTGGGGCGACAGTTATAATCGGTAGTTTAAGTACTCCATTAAACTACCGATTGTACAATCGGAATGAAAATAAATCACGATACCACCGATTGTGAAAACTATAACTCGAAAAATCAATCTAAAACACTCTTGATTTCTAATCCAAAACTAACTCAAATAATTTTCTAATAACCAAATTAATCAACTAATTAATCAAAATTAACACTAATTAAACAAGGTTAGATTAGCCATTATAGAAATTATAAAGATAAAGGATGTATTGAGATTACTTCAAAATGATTTTATTTTGTTTTATTAGTAGTCCCTAATTAATTTTTGGTGAACCTCAAATCCGCAAGGAAATAAAAACTAGTTAAAGCTGCATTCCATATTGGTCAATCCACCACAAAAAACTAGGTCTATGGTGTGTGGCACCGTTGTTCAGCTAATTGTGACCAAACTCGCATCAGGTGCCACAAAATGAACTTAGGGAGAGAATAATCATTAAGCATACTTAGGATGTTTGTTTTTCAACCAGCCATTGGAGCCAACTAGGGCATTTTCTCCCACTTGTCAACTGATTATTAAGCTTCTTTAAACCTCTTAGATTTCAAATTTTCACCCTTAATTTTCTTTTAAATTTATCTTTTATTTTAAATTTTCACCCTTTTTTTAAAAAAATTTTATCTTTTAATCACCTATTTGCCCCCACAAAACAAATATTTTTAATCCTCTTATGCCTAGAATCTTGGCTCCATCGCTAGCAGTGACGAAGAAATATATATTCCAAATTGCCTTTAGATCAAGCTGTTTAGAATATGAGTAAGAAACAGACTGAACATGGGTTTTATTTGCTATTTCACTTTATCCCTATTCTAAAAGTATGGCAATATATCTTTAAAATCTTTTTAACATAAAAAAAATATGGTAAAATATTTTTTTCTTTTTGTACCAAATGTTTTTTAATTGTTCAATTTTGACTATTTAAAAACTGTGTCTTCACATGGAGATATAGATTTCATCCACCTGTGATTAGTAAAACATTATTCTTAGACCAGATCATTTAAAAATATATAAAGAGACGATTTTTAGGTAATCTAATCGAAGGGTCTATTTTTAAATGTTTTTAGATATACATACTCTATAAGTTAACTTCCCATTCACATTTCACATATTATCTTTAGCCTTTTCCTGTGTTGTTGTCTTCAGTCATAAAATTTCAAAATTTTATGAACTTTTTGATCAGACCCACCAAATAGTCCACAACAACCAATTGCCATATAAAGTTTTAAACCACTAAATCAGTGAATTTGAGAGAAAGGGAGATACCTGAATAGAGAAACCTGAGCAAGGTTTGAAGGCCACCACATTTCAGCTGGATCAACCAAATATTTTCTAAGCATTCCAGCCCATCCATACCCCAATATCTGACATTATTGCATTTGTGAATATGAAAAAAGTATATCATATAAAATAATATTGATAATTAAATACGAAATCTCCTAGGCCCTGCTTGGTATACTGTGAATTTCACATTGGTGGAAATCAACAACTGCGCCAAAAATTACACTTGTTTGTAAAAACCTAGAAAAAACGGATAGTTTATTTTAAAAAATAAATTATAATTACGAATTTTTACAGTATATCAAACAAAAACCTAATAACATAGCACTACTGAAACAATGAACGGTATAAATAGCAAAAACCAATGAAGGTATACATGAGAATTACCTGTGTAGACAAGACAACAAGAAGAGCACAAAGGAAGTTCAAGCTTTGTTTATAAAACCCTTTCATGATAGTAATAGCACCAATGGAATAAGCATCACCACCACCATAAGACACTCCACAGTTAGCAAATATAGTGATAATAACATGTTCTTTCATATTAAAAGGTCCAGGATTTAAACTAAACCCATTACCAAAAACTTTATACTCTTTTGTTGGTAAAGTTGAAGCCATGAATTTACCAAATGGTAAAACACCGATTTGCATTAAGATCGATGATATCGTTAACGGTTGTGTTCGATATGTGAAAAATGTGTTGAGAAAAATGAGTAGTGTACATGAAGTAATACCCAGAAACCAAGCTCTAAATGTCATGACCGGAAGAGATGGATCATCTGTTTCTGGAACAACTAGAGCTACTTCTTCTATAGGATATCTCTCATCTGGTTGTGGAGGTTCTTTGGTATGTGTATTTGTTGAATGCTGAGTTTTTTTCTTGGACTCCATTAGTGATGCTTTTTCTTCTTCTTGATTTTTTTTTTCTGTTTTTTTTTTAGCTCTCTACACTAGCAAGTGTATTTAATTCAGCAACACTGAGATAGTGTGTTATATAGTGCATGTGTGTGAGGGGTAACCAGAGTGTGGTTTGTTACCTAAATACCCTTTAACATTTGGTGGCAGAATATATTAAAGAAAGGGTTCTTTTTTTCTTTTTTTGTGAATGGGAAGAAAAGAGTAAAACCTGGATATATCCGCATTCTTTTACAATCTTTTAGTTCCTTGTCAGTTTCAGGCATGGGTTGTCTGTTTTGCCACACTTCAGTATAACTTCTTTTTCTCTTTACAAAATAAAAAATAAAAAATAAAATCAATAATTTTAAGCAAACCACAAATTAGGCACAGCTTGTGAAGTTTGCTTAACTAAAGTTACAAATAATCAAAAGTTATTTGGTTAATCCTTTTGTTGTCTTCTTTATGGAATCCTTAATTATTATGTGATAATTATTGTTAATTGTTAGATGATGTGATAAGGTAGCTAGTAAATCAAAGTCATCAGTATCCAAAGTGAAGCAATCCCATGAAATTGACCCTACAAAGATCGTTGTTGCTAATCTAAGAGAAAAAAAGATTAGATATGATTGATTTAGTTAATAAAAAAAAAAAGAAAACAAAAAATGATAGATTCAACCGTGGAAAATTCGATAGTGAATCACCTGAGAGAGAGTGGTTGGGCCTAGCTTTATCCATATCTACGGCTGCACAAAAAACCAAAAAATCAAATCGAACTGTACCACTAAAATGCCAAACCGAATCGAACTGAAAATCTAATGGTAATCAACGGTTATAGATTTAAAAAAACCGGTAGATCCCAGTTCGGTTTTAGTCCACCCCTAAAACCGAACCGAACCGATTCGGTTTAAACCGAATAATATTTATCGTTAGATCTTTATAATATAGGTCGTAGGATGTAAACCTAAAAATACTCAAATGTCAATGGCATAAGCAAATGCTAGTTTCTCCGAAGATTCTCCCGAATAGGGGATCCAATGGTCCTCATCCAAACTCTCTATCATTGGGATGATAAAAGATGAAGGGGCTTTTTGTCTCAGTCGGGAGAAAATTCGGGAGAATCTTCGAGGAAACTAGCACGACTGAGAAAATTCGGGAAAAAATCTTCGAGGAAACTAGCATTTCCGATGCCAAACATCTACACTGATAAAACATACACAACTTCTATTGTATATATATATACACAAGCCACAGACAACACCATGGTTACAAAAATGAAACCTAGGTGTCTCGGGTTTTTTCGAAGCCTTACAGAGACGGGGGGGGGGGGGTAAATATTTTATCCACCACCCATATTTATTTTTATCCAGTTGCATGCTCTCAGAGCTTGGTGAGTGTGAATTCTTTGTTGCGGAAAAATGAGTTTAAATTAAATGTTTTTTGGTCTTGGTGTGATGTGAATGAATCTCTTTAGTTTAGTCCCACATTGGGTATTCTAGAGAAGGATGTCCACTATATAACTATTCTCATGTGGATAGTTAGACAAACAAGAGAGTGGAATGGGGTGGGCAAACAATACATGGGCTAACTAATGTATTGGGCTTGCCAATGAGAAACACATCAATCATGATCTATTATTTTTACCAAAAATAGTTTTACAAATCCGAAACCCTATAGGATTCCTTTTATATTTTGGGAAAACTTGATTTACACGAAATCCGAAACCCTAAAGGTTTATTTTTCCTATAAATACAAAACGTTTTCAGAGTTAAAAGATATCCCAGAAGCGGCTACTATCATGTCTTCTTTTCACCATCTTCTCGCTTTGTTTTGCGCTTTGATTGTTTATTTCCCTTCCTTCCCTATTGCTCAGTTCAAGGGTGGGTAGTCTGTATTGTGCTAATACAAGCTATATCGGGCAGTCTTATCCTAGACACATCTTCGCACGTTGGGATTTAGCATTGCTCTTCTCGAGTATACCCGTGAACTAATGTGTTAAGGACAACTTGTTGAACCTGTGATTCTGCCCTCGTAGTTGTCCTTGGTAGAGTTGTTTTCAATTAAGTTCTTTATATATTATTCTGATACATCTAACACTGTTGTTCATTGTTGCAAGATTTCAACATTCTTCACTGCTCTTGTGATCCACTAGAATGTGGTACATCTATAAGGTGGCTCCTAATTGTAGCTTCCAACTCCTTGCATCAACTGCGGCCTGCAATTAACACCACATCAAATACACGTTACTTTTGTATTATACAGTGTTGATCTCAGATTACAAGGAAAATATTTTGTTAAAAGATCGAAAACAGAGAAGCATAAATAGATCCATATCTAAGATGTACCTGGAATGGTTTATCCCTCCATTGGAATGAACAACCACGGGATTCAATATGTTCAATAAAAGGCTGAGATAGTGAGGATTTAAAGGATGTATGGAGTTTCATTTTTGTGAGTCCCCTATAAAAGCATGTGTATAGTAAGTGTGTCAAATTTGTGTGTGAGATGAGTGTGTGGTAAGTGTGTCTTGTACGTTTCTATCAGAAGCATAAATAGTGGTCTGTCCTGTAACAGAAAACTATCTTTCTTTTCATTCATTCAATTGAATCAAATCGTTTAGCAGAGTCAATGTAGACATTCTCATGAATGTTATCATGGTATCAGAGCTTCAGTCTCAGAAACTTTTACTGAGGGCATCGATCCTTCTTCATCACATTGATTATTCTTCTAAACATCAATTTCTTCAATTCACCTCATCTGTTTTCAATTCAGCTGGTAGTTCTTGAAGAATAATGAAGTTCTTGAAGTGAAGATTTGTTCTAAAAGTTGGATTTGATCGTGATCTCTGACTGCAACGTCTTCAAACAGAATCAAGCATGATTCTCAAATTTGGAATTTGGTTTAAATCACTTGAGCTCTTGGGAATTCAGGTTTGCAATTTCGTTTTTCATTGAAACTTGATTCTTCTACCTCAACTGCTTAAATCGAATCAACGTTGGTAATCTCGAAATCTCATCTTTTGCTTACTTCAAATTTGACAACATGTGTCTGATTTCTACATCATTATCTCAACAGTATTCACTTCCATCATCAGACACTGTTTTCATCATAACTAGTTTCTGTTTGAACCTAGTTCTTTTATCAAGTCCTACTGGTACTGATTCCTGAATCTATTCGATCTGAGCATGCTAATTTCTGCTACAAGAGTTAGTTAGAGAGAGGCTTAATTTTGTTCCATTAAATAGTGGAGAGAGTTTCTTCTTAAATTCAGTAGAATTTTGGGGTACGTGTGTGTGTTAATTGTTTGCTGCACCACTGTGTGCTTAATCTTGCTTTGGTTAGCTCCTCCTCTCATTTTTACTTTGGTACAGTCCTCATCATGTGAGAGGTCATGAGTGAGTTGTCTTGCAGTTTTAATGATGAAACTGAAGATGATGTTATGGATTTGAAATTGGTGATGGTACTGGTGTACAGATTGGAGTTTTCTTTGTTGAGTCTGCATATGTATGAGTGTGCAGCCTGTTGTTCATTTCTATCTTAGTTAGGTCTTTATTTTTTAGCTAAAAAAAAAGGATTCAATTCTTGAATCAGTTCTTGTTTGGTGAGTAATAAAATTTCTGAATCTCAGACTTGTTGGTATAGCATGGCAGATTGCTTCTGGTTCAAATACTCTTATGGTTTTTTTTTCATCTTTTGTGTTATTGTGGGATAGAGTTGTGTGATGGTGCTGCTGCCTGTAGACAAGACTTGGTTTCATTGTCTGGTTACCAGATTTTCTTTGGTCCATATTTTCTAGTTCATTCATGAATACCACCACCACTACATGTTTTTCTTTTTGCCTGTCAGTGCTTCCTGCTATGTCTCCAGCATCAGCTGTGTCCGTGGCATGATATGGTATTCTTATGCTCATATGTTGGTGCTGTTTCTGTGGCCTGACATGGTATTCCAAATTTCAACTCTGCTTATTCCTTTTGGCTTGCACTCAACTACTGTACCTACCATCAATTGAAACAGTTGCGAAGAGCCCAGAGTTTGTGTCAACTTTGACATCAGTTGTGGCATTCTTTCAGTGGTGACATTCTTGTTTTTCAGCTGAATGTTAACATCAGCTAAAACCAGTACATCTTTCTTGAATGTTAACATCCTTGTATAAAAAGATCTCTGGCTCTTTCTTAGTCTTCTTTGGTTTTTGGTTCAGACCAAGACATGTTCAGAATTGTTGAACAGTACTACGGGTTTGGACTGTGCAGATGAGGTCCAGCACCTGGTATGATGCAACCTCAGATTAATCGACCACCACAGCTGTCAGCTCCACCTATGAATTACCTACCAGTTATTTGTCCACCTGGATTCCCTGGACAACCACCACAACAAATGCAGAGAGGTCTTCCTCTTTGTAAGTTCAGTATGCATCCACCACAGTATGGACAGAGACCCATGGTTCCTCCTCCTGGTATGATGAGAGGACCACCACTACCTCATCCTGGAATGCATGGACCTCCTAGACCTGGACAGTACAGAATTGTGGAGCAGTTGTCTGCCTTGCAGCAGTTGCTGTCTCGTGAAAAGGAATGCATTGGCCCTTGCCATAGCTTCTTCTGATAACTCTGCTCCTGCTCCATCAAACGAGTTTGATCCTCCTGGTTGAAGCCTGGTCATGGAGTGCAGCTGGTGCTTCCTTTGCTGATGCCAGTACACAACACTTCACATCATGTGCAGTCTCAAGTATTTTCTTCAAACCTCCTTGAACTTGAGGGAGGGTAAAAACATGTGTGTAGTAAGTGTGTCAAATGTGTGTGTAAAGAGTGTGTGAGATTAGTGTGTGGTAAGTGTGTCTTGTACGCTTCTATCAAAAGCATAAATAGTGGTCTGTCCTGTAACAGAAAACTATCTTTCTTTTCATTCATTCAATTGAATCAAATCGTTTAGCAGAATCAATGTAGACATTCTCATGAATGTTATCACCCTACATGACATTATAGCAGCTACCAAGCCTTTTGCAGTCAAGCCCCTCACATGTAATATTGTCACAACTCATAAGCAGCTGATACTAGCTAGGTCTAAGAGACCGACATCCGTTACAGAGCAATATGACAAATTTATCTGCACCCGATAAAGTTGATGATTAGCTAGAGAACCAAAGGACAGTTTTAGCGCATAAAAATCAAAAAAATCAAAAACTAACAGAGAAGACATTAGGGAATTGTTACCTCCCTTACCTGTTTCAGGCTTTGGGAATAACGAGCAAGTAGAGTAATTCCAGAATCGTTAATATTGAAGCAGCTTTTTATGTCCGGTTTGGTAAGTCGCTTTTAATAACTTGTAATTAAATTTTGTTAAATTTAAAAATAACCGGTTAAAACCAAAACCGAGTCGGTTCAAAACCGAACCGAACCGAAATGCTTAAGTAACACTCGGTTTTCAAAACCAAAAAACCGAGACTACCAGTTACCATATGCATCCTTACCCACATCTATCATAATAATAAAAGGGCATCCCAAACCACTGTTGGATTTTTTTTTATAGACATTTGACGGTGTGTCTAGCAACTCAAAAAAAGAAATCTAATAACTCAAAAAAAAATTATCTTAAAAAATTGATATTATATGTTATTAAAAAAATATGCTTCTAAAAAAGAAAAGAAAAAACAGTACATTCAGTTGTGGCTAAATAAGCATAATAATCTCCTCACCAAACTAAATTTACATTGAGTTGCTATTTTTATAGGGATTTGATTATCTTTATAATAGTAAAATCTGACGGTTGACAGATGCATATTTATTGTTCATTAAAATATATTATAACACCAATTTTCAACATACGTAGTAATATAATTTATATAAATTGAGTAATAAAATGATAGTGAAGTGAGCAAGATGGATTTTGTAGAATTTGAATATTGAACACTTTCGTAAACTTTCGTACATTTTTAGATCAGGCATGGCTGAAAAACAATATAGGTTCAGTATTACTTTTAAACGTTACCTTTGTTTTATTTTTTAATCGATTTGGCTGAAAAACCATATATTACTTTTAAACATTACCTTTGTTTTATTTTTACTCGATTTAACAGTATTTTTATACAACATTGGTTAAATATTTATTTTTGAATTCAGGTCACTGATATCATTTATTACTATACCACAGTGACATCTACAGTATTACCTTTACTTTAAAAATGAAAGAAAATCAAAAGAATTAAGCATGAAGGCGAAGTGTCCTATGCTAACTTAGTGCTTCATCTTTTTGTGGAGTGTGGAGATCACATATCACGTGTAGTTTAACACACGCCCAGACCCCGTCATTAAAATGGAACCAAGAAACAGTTTTTTTTCTATTTTTACTTAGACAAGATAGGCTGATTTCATTGTACCACCACTGGTTTTTGTCCACATAAGCTTCAAAGGCTTGTGTACGAGTCGTGTCGTACCTCTTTGGCCATTTGCTGCATATGAAGGGACATTGTTGGCTGCATATGCGCCCACTAAGTATGAGCTTTTCCATCCATAGTGCGATCTGATTCAAACGTAAGGTGGTCCTTTGGTCAATGCTAACACTAGTTGATAGCACATACGAGTATAAATCAATGAATTTGCTCCCCTGCTTTACATAAACGGAAAAAAGAAGAAATCGATAAGATGGAATTAAGTTTGACTTTATGGTATCTCAAACAGTGCACTGATCTCATAGTCTGGCAAGTTTGGGGCAAACAAGATATTAAGTGGGTGGATTTACCTTCTCAATCAAGGCAGTTGAGGAGGATTTTCTTTTTTTGCATGTGGGATGAAAGCAATATTTCAGAGATTGACACTTTATTGCTCAGTACTCTATTACTTTGCTTTGCAGTGCAAATTGGCAAATAATGACTTTGAGTCGAATCAGGAAGGTGACGGTAGTTGGTAATGCGAGTTTATCATTGCCATCAACTTGGTGCTTTCAAGATTGTCACAGCGAGGGGGGAGGATTAGGACCAACCTTTTTTCAGGCTTGGTTTGAACAGTCGCCTTCCGCTTTCAACATGAGAAAGTATTCTTTTACTCATGTACATTACCAGCATCCGTTTTATGAATTTAGTTTAAACGGTACTTGGTTTATCGATGAGGTTTCAGTCCCCCATCAGGTTCAGTTTAACACTGAGGCCTGCACCCTGCTATGTTTGATAATTGCCAACATAGTTCGCCAAATTTGTATCTACACGTTTATACTAAATCAGAACCAACAAACAAGAACCCGTTCGTCTGACCCAGAACATATAAAAACAGACACCAAAACTAATTTAATCACATAAGAGTGATCCCCGCAGTTAATTACACAAAACACTGGCTATAAAGCACAAATTTCAGTACCATTACACGGTAGGTAGCAAAAAGGTTCGCAAAATAGAACTAAGTAGAAAGTATAACTCTTTAAGTACATCATTTGTTGGGGACAGAATGATGTTTGCCCGAAGCGATCTCATCATGTCCCGAACCCGAAGTGACGTCATCACGTCCCGATCCCGAAGCGTCATCACGTCTCAATCCCGAAGCGAAGTCATCATTTTCCCGAAGTGACGTCATCAAATCCGATGCCCAACTTGGACCGAACCCCAATTTGGACCGAAGCGACGTCATCATTTTCCCGTAATGACGTCATCAATCCCTAGGCATCAAGTCAAGAACACGTGGCGGATCCCGTTGACACATGGCGAGCTTAGAAGAATCTCCATCGACACGTGGCGAACTTTGATGACATGTGGCGAAGGGCTTTTTAATAATTATCATCTATTTTATCCCTATAAATAAAATTTTAGAGAGAAGAAAAAGGGGACTTTTGGTCCGATGGAGGCTTCCTCTGCTTCATTCTCAACTGTAACCCAGATATGAATAAAAACTCCAACTTCATTTCCCGTGGATGTAGGCTAATCATGGCCGAACCACGTTAAATCCTTTGTGTTAATTTCATTTTCGTCTATCTTTTATTATCATTTTTGGTTGTTTTTAGTCCATGAGAATTTTGGTAGAAACAATTTGGCGCTAGAAATAGGGAGTGTTTAAAATGATTTATCCTACCTATTTGAAGAAATTTAATGGAGTTCAAAAGAGGTGATACAGGAGAAAGAGTTTCTCATGAGTGTCCAGACAACAAAATAATACAGCAGTGAATCGGCGGAGAAGAATTGACGAAATTCATCATCAAAAATTGCATCTGCAAAGAAAACTCATCATCAAAATGCAAATCCCAGCAGCAAAAAATTTCGTCTCTGTTCTGTATGTTCTTTCTATTCTATTTGTTCTTTATGTTCTACAAAATTCGTTTCAAAATAAAATTTTGGGGAAAATCCCCAAACTTCGATTCAAAACCTATTTTGATTTCAGATTAACCATCACCAAATTATGATTTGCAAGCCCATTTATTCGATTTTCAAAACATCAAGCATCAAAATTTTAACTGGATTTGGGAATTTTTCTCATCAATTTCACTTAGCTTTTCTTATAAATCAATTGCTACAAGTTTTATGGTTATAAAACGATTTGAATGATTTAAATGAATGGATTTGTGTGTGAATGATTAATAAGTGCAGGGAAGGAGTTTATGCTTGAGTAAAATCACACCCAATTTGATGCAGGAATCAGTCACAGAATTGCACGAAACATGCTTGAAGAAATGTATGAACGAGAAATTCAACATTCCAAGGTGTAGAAGGAGGTGATGATCAAGTGACTAATAACCAAGAAGAACACAATCTAGCAATAGAGAAAAACAAGAGGAAAAATGGGTCATGTCCACCTCACAGTAACAGAAACACTTGTATTTACAGCTCTTCTCAGATTACCCAAAACCCTTTCAAAAGAAGAGAAGATTAAGCATGCTGAGAATGTTGTCTGAATTGCCAACCAGCAGGTGCATCATTATTACTAAGAACAGTTCTTCCGTCGCTGGTGGTTACTTGGAGCGAGAGGCTTTGCCCGTTTAAGTATGAGTTACTCTGACATGGCTTGACATCCTGAATTATACCCTTTAATTGATACGGATTGAACATCACCGGCACCTCCAACCTTCGTAATCAATACCAAGTTGAAGTAAGAATGACTGTTTATGGAACGATTCCAGCTGGGTACGTTGCGATTTTTAAGAATGCAGGCTCAGCTAAATCAAAGTGCTGAAGCGGAGGAGGTTAAACAAAAGCGGTTAAAGGCTATCCTCAACAAACTAACTCCACAAAATTTTGAGAAACTTTTTGATCAAGAGAAAGAGGTTAACATTGATAATGCTGTCACACTTACTGGTTCATCTCACAGATATTTGATAAAGCTCTTTTGAAGCCAACTTTTTGTGAAATGTATGCAAACATCTGTTTCCATCTTTCCAGTGAGTTGCCAGATTTCAGCGAGAACAACAAAAAATCACCTTCAAGAGAGTGCTTTGGAACAAATGCCAAGAGGAACCATTGGAGGCAAAGAAGAAAAGTTGAAGGGCCAAAAAAAGATTGAGGATGTGCACAGAGATGCTGCTCAAGAACGTAACTGTGACCCCAACCTTCACCTCACGCAGTACCACTCTAACTTGAGTTTTATGTAAATGATGTGGTCACCGCTTCTTCAGGACAAGAAGGTAATTAGCGTGATAAATAGAATGCATAACTAGAAGAACTGGTGGGATACAAAACAAAAGCAAAGGGAAATCAAGATCAATAAAGCGCACTATGATTTTCGGTTGAAGACAACTACTTAAAGATGAATGAGAAGCTCGGATTAAGACGAATCTTAGCTCCGAGAAATGTTCAACTCTGCAGCCTTAATCGAAGAACTGAATATCAATTCAATCCAAGGATATGAACAATAGTTGGTGACTACATCAATAACACATCAGCAGTTAAAAGGTGATGCACAAGCTCCACAACACCAGTGACACTCCGCAAGTTTCACACCCACACCGTAGTTCCAATGCAGTTTCGTGAGCACAAGTACTCTCTGCACAGAAATGTAAAGAAAATTCAGGGGGCAAGTTATAAAGAACCAAATTTTTAGCTGGGAAATGAGCTAAATATTACGCGATATCAACCGACAAGACTCTTGCAAAGAGCTAAGTATACTTTATTTCTTTGATTTAAGATTTTCTCTTGCTCTAATTATTCTTGTTTGTATAAGTCATGAAAAAGACTCTTATTGAAAGGTGAACATGATAAATGCCACCCACCACAATTATCGGAATGTCTGGCGCAAATAGGCATTGGTGCGTATAAAAAAATTTACGCCCAATGAATAACCTGACATGTGACCCGTTCCGATTGCTACTTTGAATTTGAATTCCTGATTGACTTATTTTTGCAAGATTCAATAATTGGATGAAAGATATTTTATTAATCATTTTTGGTTAAAACACGTGAAATTATATTATTATGCTAATGTGCGCTTATCTGTAAAATTTGCAGTAAAATTATTTCTATAATGGATCAGGTTCATACTCTTATCGTGACAAGGCCAAGCGAAAAGTAACTGAAGTAATTTTCTTAAGAGTTTTTCTTCAAACAACTCTAAGGAAAATGGGGCAAGTTGTTGGGGACAAAATGATGTTTGCCCGAAGTGACGTCATCACGTCCCGAACCGATGTCATCAATTTCGTCCCGATCACGAAGTGACGTCATCACGTCCCGATCCCGAAGCGTCATCACGTCCCGAAGTGACGTCATACGTCTCGATCCCGAAGCGACGTCATCACGTCCCGATCCCAAAGCGACGTCATCATTTTCCCGAAGTGAAGTCATCAAATCTGATGCCCAACTTGGATCGAACCCCAATTTGGACCGAAGCGACGTCATCATTTTCCCGTAATGACGTCATCAATCCCAATGCATCAAGTCAAGAACACGTGGCGGATCCCGTTGACACATGGCGAGCTTAGAAGAATCTCCATCGACACGTGGCGAACTTTGATGACATGTGGCGAAGGGCTTTCTAATAATTATCATCTATTTTATCTTTATAAATACAATTTTAGAGAGAAGAAGAAGGGGACTTTTGGCCCGATGGAGGCTCCCTCTGCTTCATTCTCAACTGTAACCCAGAGATGAATAAAAACTCCAACTTCATTTCCCGTGGATGTAGGCTAATCATGGCCGAACCACGTTAAATCCTTTGTGTTAATTTTATTTTCGTCTATCTTTTATTATCATTTTTGGTTGTTTTTTGCCCATGAGACTTTTTGGCAGAAACATCATTGATACTTTTTGTTTTCCACCGTGAAGATTCACATCAGCCATAAAATACAAAACATACCACGAACTATTGAAAATATCTGTGTGTGCTTTTCAGGCCTCTTCTTCATGTTCTAATCATTATCTTTCGCCTACATGATTGCCGGAGTTAAGTGAAACTAGGCTTTCAAAATAATTCTCCACTGGATGAAACACTAATGTAACACGACGATTTGCATCTCTAACACTTGAATGTTTTGTGACATATACAGTTAAGCAACCCCAATTCCTTAGTAGTAAAACACCAGTACCTTTGAAAGACCAAATAAGACTCACATTATGGCGAAAGCCATGCATATTTATTACCTCACGACTAACATTATAACGTTTAGTCCAAGAACCTTGAATTCCATAATCTTGCATCACCCAAACTTCCAAATCAACCATATAGGAAGTAAGTACACAAAGGCACTCATCCAATACTCCCACAGTCACAGACAACTGCTTACTCTTTCCAAGTCTTTTTGGTAGTTGCAATTCTTGAAATTTCTCGTCACTTATATCCAAGCAGATTATTAACCATGGGGTGGAGTCTTTGTCAGGCGTCCAGTGCAGCGCTCCATTAACAAGCACCCCACTTTTTCTCGAAGAATATGGAGACATGTAAGGTATGAATTGAGTACTGCTTTTCCATGAATTTGATTTTAGTGTATAGACGTCGACTAAATAACTATCCATGCTTTCAATGTCTACCACAACTATTAACTTGTAATCATCGGTTTTGTGGTCATAACCTAAAGCATATACACGGATATTTGTTTCTGCATATTCATTCGGTGATTTGGGTAATTGGATGTATTCTGCTGTCGCTGGATTCCAAAGAAAAATGATGCGTGTAGTATCGTAATAACACCTTACGCAAACCAAACCATTACAAGAACAAAGCAAATAAAGCTTTGATTCGTCGGAATATGGTATTTCGATAACATCGATTTTGATTTTACTCGATGATGAACATAATGCATCATAACCTACGGAATGCATAACATATGTTTGTTTACTGTGGTCATAATTTGCAAACACTAGCTTATTATTGTTTCTTTGTGAATTATAAAGATGCAACTTAACAAAAACTGGGTCAGAAATTATGGAAAACCAAGTCTTGCAAACACACTTACATATAAGTATTGATTTCACTGGTAGTCTCAAAAGGATTTCAAAATAGATCTCTGATGGTATGCTTGACATTGCTTCTTTCTTCTTCAATTTTTGGTTTCCAATGGAGCGAGAGAATTTCTTTTTTTTGTTGTTGTTGTTGTAGCTAGCTAGGGTTTCTTCACTCTTTTCACTCAAAAGGTGAGGAAGTTTTGATAGGAACCGTACCTTGTCGTTCGGCTGCCGCCGACGTTGTTGTGTTCCAGCACTTTTATTATTTTTGGCGAGGTTCTCGCTTCTGTGGTTCGAAGACTATACCCAATGACTTAGTATTTAAGAGCCCAAATAGGTCATGTGCAGTTGCACCGGATTCAAAGATGAATGTTGGTTTGATAGTATAATATCAGGTATCTTTATATCCGCTTCAAAATTTAATACAAATATTTTAATCCAGACGGATATGTGTCCAACGAGTCTAAGTACAAATTAATATTGACCTACTACTTCCGAATCAAGTATATAAGAAAAATAAAAAACAAATAATACAAAATTTTACATAGATCATGTCAGAGTCAGTGTCAAACGTCGTAGCCGAGTCAGATCCAAACTACTAATTAGCAAAACACACAAATGTGTGCAACTAGTATTCAAATATTGCAAACCCAGTTTTTGAATCGGTTGTTAGCTCGGCTTCAGGAATGTTTCTTTATTTTTTAATTTCAATAATTTCTTAACCTTCTTTGCATTAGTAAAAAAGTACTTATGTGTTATATTTTCTTTAACTTATTTTTTATGTCGTAATCTGATTCATTGTGATTTAAAAATAATAAAATAATAGAATTATAGAAAAAGATTATTCTATGTATGACCCAAATAAGATTTAGAGTCAAACATCAAAAAAATAAAAAATAAAATAAACAATCTAAGATATGACTCAACCAAATCTTATTCAATTATAAGTTAGATCGTATTAGAGCATCCACAGTGGGACGAGTAAAACATAGAGTATATCCAAATTTACTTTTTGATCTGCTCAAAACCAATCATAGTGGGGCGAGTAAATTTGGCTATAGTCGAGTTTTTTACTGTTTGGGACCAAATCTGATCCGAAAACTGGACCAAACCCAATTTTGGTGGAGCGTTCACCTAGCAGTACGTTTCCCATCAAGCGTTAAGTTAGCATACGTCTCGTGACAGGCGTTGCCGTAGAGTATCACCCGTGTACCATCTGAAAATCAGGCGGACATTTAGAGTACCACCCGTGTATTTACTTAAATCAAACGTGAGTATACATGAACGCATGATGTAAATGGGGCATGAGGCTAGGTGAACGCCTAATTAAATCTAAAAAGAAAATGAATCAGACGTGAGGCTAAGTGAACACCCAACTATATTCTACTCTTTTTCCATTGCGTTTTTCCGTGGACTAAACACAAATTATTTTAGTTTTTAGTATATGTTCTGCTCGTTAGTCTGTTCATGACGGTAGACACTCTTAGTCCCCGACCAGGATAGGAAATGGTTCCTTGAATGTTTTAAAATCTCGTGTCACAGACTCATACGAGACTCGTTACTCATAGGCCAACCTATTCAGGAAATCTCTGTTCCAGTGAAAGCCCTTTCATTTCTCATCTTTACTCTACAGTCCACAGCCAAAAAAAAAATCCCCATTTTTTGAAACCCTAGATTTTTAAAATGGAGTATTTCAAGTTTCTCCCTGTGGAAATCAAATTAAACATATTAACTCGTTTACCAACTGAATCAGTTCTTGATTGCAAATCAGTTTGTAAACCATGGAATAATCTTGTTTCTCATCATCCATCATTCTCTAAAATGCATTTTTAAATCGTCTCCATGATTCTGGTAAGTTGAGTTTTCTTCTTAGATTCAAGATAATAGTGAGACTACTCATGAGACAAATAGCAGAAGAATCAATTGAATTCTTATATCATTGTTGGTTCTTGTAACGGTTTGATCTGTTTTTACAATCATCGTGCATCTATTGCTATTCTTAATCCTATCATCAAAGAGTATGTTATTCTACCAAAACCTAGATCAATTTCCCATAGAGGTAAAGGTTTTATCCGTGGATTTGGTTACCTTCCAATAATTGATGACTATAAAGTTGTCAGAATGTATGAATTACTGGCAGATGAGATGTTTCATGATATTCTACTACCCACGATTCTGCAAAGCTATCGTTTTAGGACACTGTTCGATGTTACACTTTGGGCTTCAGGTGATTTTCTGATGCTCGTGGATAATGATAAGCTAGTGGAAGGTGTTTGGACTATTGGTAGGTGGTTATTAAAGATGAAAAAGGGTCTTCATGACACGAAAGGGGAGGTAGATTGCAATTGGCTAAGTTGGAGTGAAAAATTTAACTTAGATGATATAAGTATGGAATCATTTGCCCTCACGAAGAGTGGTGCAGTGCTCTGTATCAAATATCTTGCAGACCATTCCACTCTCCATCGTTGTGACATAAAATCTTCATTTCAAGAGATGCTTGCCAGTTTTGATGGACGTTTTGTCAATTTCCATTCCTCATATGAATACTTTAGTTTCATTGAGAGCTTTAGGAGAAGAAAATACGAATAACTTGGAATTAAGTTTTGGGACAAAAAGCAGATCACTTGCAGAAAAGTAGGAATTGGAAGGAAGAAGCCGGGACGTACATGTGTCATGGTTTCGTATTTTGACTGGTTAGTGAACACGCCTTATTTTGAACCCTTTTACATTTGCAGTTTGTCCATGTCTAGCTATTACGTATAGTTAATGTTACACTGTTCTTACATTATCTATCTCCACTTAAATTGTGTATGTTGTTTAACTTGGAGTCAAGTTATCTTGCTTTGTTAATGGCGTAGTTTCTTATATTTAGTGTTTACTTGAGCTTTCCATACATCTCCACAGCTGCTAAGGCATCTATTACATTTCCGAGCATCACTAGTCAGAAAATCTGAAGTACCCAAGATGTGTATCTATTTTTCGTTTCGTGGCCTACTATTTCATTGTTGCAACAGCTTAAGTTTAGGGTTGTTGGAATAGTATTATTAGTATCATATTATGCAAATGAAGAAAATACTTTTAGCAGAAGTTAAACTTGATCAGTTATATTCTGGTGCTAGATACTATAGATTTTGCTAACCCTATCAGCTCGTTTTTTCCTAATTAGTATCAGCTGCTAGCTGTCTCCTCCCCTCTGTTAATGTTAGCACCAAAATCACTTGATAGTTCTACTTCCGAAATTCAGAACAATGATTCAAGAATTTCAGCATTGGGTAAGATAGCATCACTTCACAAACCATTTCGGGGAACTGAATGAAGTTCTTGTCTATTGTTTCCATATGGATATAATGCTAGTTTAAAATCTATGTTGTCAAAGGCGGCGCCTAGGCACCAACTGGGCAAGGGCGGATCTACCTAGTGCCCAGTGGGGGGCTGTTGCCCTCTATGATATTCGAAATGTGAAAATTTTCTGTAACACTGTTGTATAATAGGTTTCAAAATTTCTCTGTTGGGTCAATTTCTTTTATGATACTTGTTCAAATTTGTAACAATGACGCGCAGCTCCATATTCTAACCTGGACCCTCTGTTTTTCAACAGCTCCAAATTTGCGAACCAAATACGGCTGCGGCTTGGTCCTAGCATTCCAATGGTCCGCCCTAACCTACAAATGAGAACTATGAGTTGTACAAACCAAATTGTTCTTAACTAGGATTTTAGCTAGTTCATTCCTATGTATCCTATTGAGAAATACTTTTGGAAGCAGGGACGGAACCAAGATATTTTTTTGATAAGGCTATATTATCAAATCCGCGTAAGGTGGTCGAAGGCCGCCGATTTTTGTTTTTTGTTTTTGCAGCTAATTTATAAGAGAGAATATAGTTCAGCTACATAAACACACTAGTGGAATGCATAACCAAATTGAAGACCTTAAATTTTGAAAGGAAATATTTCAATCTCACCAGCAAAATAACAGGGGTAGAGCCTCGGTTAGCCCCTTCATAGGCCCGTCCCTGTTCGGAAGGAAACTAGAGGTAGCACAGGTACAAATTTTCCTGTCTCGAGCGTACTACGTTTTGTTTGGTTTCTTATGCATTTTCTTGTTTCTATTGGTTTTCTTATAGAGATTTCTTGGAATGAAAAATGTACACATGTATGAAACTTGGTGTCTCATAATAATAACCAAATAACAGGCCTAATGGAATTGGTCTTACTAGACACATCCATGACCTCAGAAGTAGTTAGAAATTTTAGTGTCTCTTGTCCGACGACCGACATTAATAGCAGTGTCCGACGTGTTTCTTAAGACGGAACAGACAATCAATATATAAGATGCAAAAACGGTTTCTCATTGTCTATTTATTTTTGGTTGTGACATAAATGGGACTGACAATAAATGCTCGATTCATATATCCTCTGAAATATAGAAACAAATCTAAGGTTTGTTGAACCATTTAAGGATTTGGTCATTGACGTTTACTAAAATGATGAAAATTCAAAGCACCCAGTAAAATCTTACATTTATTGAATTTTCAATTTAGTTCTAAATTCTCTTTCTTTTAATGTATGATTCATTTCTATATAAGTCTCAACTTCATACCCATTTCTTGTTCTTGTTCATCGATCAGAGGGGTGCAAAAGACTTGTACCACCAACAGAACTAGATAAGAAAGAACCTGAAGCTTCGTCAACACTTGTATGTATCACCCGTTCTCTTCTTTTAGTTTTTCATGGTTGTTTTCATCTAATATCATTATACTATTGCGATTCTATCATGTTATTTACTCCTTTTGTGCTGAATGTCTTTTTTCATACTCCCTCCCCCCATCTCTCGGAAATAGTGGGTTTTCACTTTTCTATTTTTGCCTTTTTCTTAAATATATTTTTAGTACTTTGTTTTAGTTTCTTGATTTTTACTACCACGTATTTTGATTTTGTAGAATCTGGATTGAATATGAGGAGAAATCAAACACCTTGTGCAGCCTGTAAATACCATAAGAGAGGATGTTTGCCAGAATGTCCTCTAGCACCAATATTCCCTCCAAATAGAAGGGAAGATTTTGAGGCTGTTTTTCGAGTTTTCACTGCTGGCAACTTTATAAAACTACTCAAATTAGCGAAACCTGATCAACAGGTCTTAGCGGCTGAGTCATTGATTACAGAAGCTAAGGCAAGAGTAGCTGACCCTATTAGTGGCCTAGCAGGAACTGTGCATAACCTTTCTCACAAGTTAGATGATCTTCGTTCTGAACTTGGTTTGATTAAACAGCAGAACGAATTGATTCGCAGGCGACATACTCTTCAACATAAACATCTAGTGTCAGTACCCTCCACGTTGCTCCAACAACTTGGCAGCTTTGGCGATTTTCTAATACCCGTACCTTCGAATAAAAAATCTTGTGGAGCGTGTGCTTACAAAAAGAAAAAATGTCCCCAACAGTGTCCGTTAGCTACATTTTTCCCTTCAAATAGAGAGGAGGATTTCCAGAATGTCTCGAAAGTTTTTGGTGCAGCTAACTTTATAAAGCTGATAGAATTTGCCGGCCCCAAACAACATTTCGCGGCCGATACACTAATAATTGAAGCTATAGCAAGAGTATCTGAGCCTGTTCATGGGCTAGCGGGTATTGCTGAGACCCTTTCTCAGCAATTAGATGAGCTTACTTCTGAACTTATTGCAGTTAATCAACAAAACAAACGTGATCTCCAGCGAATTGTAGTTCTACAACAAAAATTAGTTGAAGAACCACAAAAGCGATCAATTTCTGCAGAGGGAGCTTCATCACCAGCACGCGTGGTATTACCATCTCTGCCACTACAAGATCTTAGTAGCTTCAACAATTCTTTTGTAAGTTCACTTTTTCTAAAACGTACTTATGTTAACATAATTATTTTCTCAAGTTTTAAAGTTTTTGTGAAGATTGATTTGTATGTTTATCGCTGTTTTGTTGCAGGAAAATGATGGATTGTCGTTAAATTTCCCAACGGTTCGAGTTGTCGTAAATCCTACTGCTGCTTCGTCGTCTGTTTATACTAATCAGCTGAGACATATTCAGGCCAACCTGAAATC
>JAJJMC010005321.1:131385-146548 GCA_023531435.1 Papaver californicum
GCTGAGACATATTCAGGCCAACCTGAAATCTTACAAGGATTCTAAAGGGTTGGTAGTGAATTCAAGTCTGTGTAGCAGTGGCGCTATCTTCAAGTGCTCCAACGATGCTGATGACGTAAAGCCTTTTGCTGCTTCGTTATCCCTTTATACTAATCAGCTAAGAGATATTCAGGCTGAATCGAAGTATCACATGGATGCCAAAGAGTCAACGGTGGATTCAAATTTGTGTAGCGGTGGAGCTATCTTCAAGTTCTCTAATAATGCTGGTGATTTGACTAAGAGGTCCTTTCTGGAAAACAAGGACACCACTGGAAAATTCGCCCCTTGTATTAAAGAAGAACCAAGGATTATATGAAGTCTCAGCCCCAAGTGGTTGAGAAGAGGACCTATGCTAAAAGGAAGAATAGCTCCTCGCGGAAGAAGAATCAACAAGGATCAGAAAGAGTGGTGCAGAATGTTCCTGGCACCGAGAATCAGTTCAATCCTTAAACCAATGCATCAGGAATTGTTATTGAGGAGTTGGCTGTAGACGCTTCAACTCAAATTGAAGAAGGCCTGGAAATGGTAGCTAGATTGGTGCTTCTTTTGACCACATTTCTGGCGCAGATGGTGAAGACATGAGTGAGGGTTCTTCATGATGAGGAAAATAACTTGGTGAAGGTGAAGGCTCTAGTGGATCTCCCTCGCAGAAAACCTATGACTAGTGAGCAAATTGTGAATGCCCTTATGAAGTTCAGATATTTACTAGGAGTTTTTAGTATCGGTTAGGAGATTGACTTGAAAGGCATTCTTGATGGAATAGTGGGGCAAAGGAAGAATTTGAAAACCGAGAAGGAATTAGCTAGCTAGAATCAAATGGAATGGTGAAGATAATGCTCTGAAGCTAGGGCCTGACTCCTGCGAAAAAGATATAGATTTATATTTAGGTGGTTTGTTGTCTGTTTATTTAGGGTGTTTCCTGGTCTTGTTGGCTTCTGTTTGTCATTTTGAGTTCTGTAGGTGAGTCTTTCCTCCTGTGTGCACCATTCCTGTGTTCTCTTTCTGTTTTTCTTTTTGTGCTTCTTGCACCTTAATAAAACTTAGATCCTTCAAAAAAAATAATTAAACTTTATATACAGAAAGTAGGATACACCTTATAAAAGGGCACATCAATGATATGGGCTCCAAAATATTTATCAATGAAAAAAAGGCAAATCTCATCGCACAAAGACAAAGCCTATCAAAGCCCCTATACTCTATAGTGGGTGGCTCCGAATCCATGAATACGAGACCAACCGTATATTTGTGGGTGGATGTCTGAACTGTCCGCTAATGGGTTAAGATGGGGATGAAATTTTTAAAATCCAAAAGGATTATAGATTGTGTCCGGATGCAACAAACTATTAACCAAATCCAAAAATGGACATTTGAAAGATTCTTTTTTTATAAATTATTTTCACAAAATAATCGATAACACTGACACCAGTAGCATCATAAGGTAGATAATCAATAGTATGTGTCATTCGGGTTGAGTAAACTGTTAATCGTGTGAGTATGAGTTCCACTTCAGCTTAGCGACCTCCTGCCCATGCCTCCCACCCTAGCGGAGTGTAATAGTCCGTTGGTGATTTTTCTTTTTATCTTACATGAATTTTGGTGCATCTCCATGCTAAGCTAATCGATAAGAATCCGAATTAAAGCTCAAAATATACCCAACAAATGCTCTTGCAAGCATTTATCAGTTTTGGAAAGAATCCGAGATCAGCCCTCGTTAAATCAAATTATAAGAATCCGAGATTAGGGTACAAACTTACAGATACAACCAAGTAACGAGAAATTAAATGAGCTATCACTTATGATATACAGATTTTTTTTTTTAAAAGATCCTTTTCGTATGAAAAAATAATTTTTAAATTATTATATTATATATAAACACTATTAGTTTTCTTTTCTATCTTTTGAATCTAAAGTGCTTAAGATTAGGGCTGTCAATATACATCCGAATTCCGAAATCCGTTTTCGACAATCCGATATCCTATAGGATTTTATCCGATTTATCGGATTTCGGATTCCGGAATCGGAATTACTATCGGATTTTACCTCCTTAGCCTAACGGTACCGGATTAGGCAATATCCGGGAGGTTAATATCCGACATCCGATAACCCAGGGGTGTACTTGTAATTTCCTACCCCTAATACATTTGCACCAGTCCACCTTTCGGTCCTTTCCTCTATCCGTCTTTCGTCTCTCTCTTCTTCTTCTCAAAAATGGAAGAACCATCATCACTTTTTCTAGGGTTTGGAGTTGTTCCAGTTCTTATAATCTCAGTTTCACTAGGAGCTCTTATTGCTCTCACTTTCTTCTCTGATTACTTTCGTCAGAAAAGATCTGAAGTTGAAACCATTTTAAAACCAGATGAAATTGTGAATAATAATAATAATAATCACAAATCAAAGAAATCTTCTCATAATAATTATAGAAAACCACATTCAAGATCTCAATCACATGCCTCAGACAAGGTATAATAATGATACTTGTTGGAGAATTTTGAGATTTTTCTAGGGTTTGTTTGAATTACTAATGTTCTGAATGATAATGTTTGATTGTTTCAGGATCAAGTGAAAGGACATCATCCATTGGATGTGAATACTTTGAAAGGTCATGGAGATTCAGCTACAGCCTTGTGTTTCTCATCTGACGGTAGAAATTTGGCTACAGGTGTGAAATTGACGCTAAGTTTGGTTTCTTTTTAGTGTTTATTTAGTTTTAATTTTTTCGAAATAGAAACATTGATCTACTGATATTTACAATGCTAGCTGAGAATGGTTATGTGTATGAAATTAGTCAACATTTGTGGTTGCAAATATATCTTAAGGCCTCTTTGTAGCTTTACTGCGAATGCATGTTGTGGTTTACTTGTTGAACTAGATATATGGGAGTTCAAGTTCATAGGTTTTCAATTTCAACTACCTTAGCTTCTATGCCGTTTTAATGAAATCGTCATTTTAACAATGTCAGCGGATCTTTTCTCTTTAGTTATTGGTAAAGAAAAATTAAGGGGATTTTGTTTTCTACTGATTATTTGGCCTTTGACATAAGCTAGGTGAAATTCGATGCTTGTGTAATTGGAGATAAAATTGTTGGGAAATAGTTGGTGAAGCCCTGGATATTCACGAGTTCTATGTTTACTTTATTTTAATAACTGGGTTCTTTCAATTGCGAGTTGGTTCCTCAATTCAGACCTACCTCGCCGTTGTTACTTAAATCGCATACATGATCACACCGGGAAAATTGATTACTTTTGTGCTTTCTTTCACCAGTGTAGAAAACTTAGATGTTCTAATGATTCTTTGATCAGTAAAATTTAGCTATGCTGGATCTGGATTTCCTCCAAAATTTAAGAATGAAAATATATCTATCTCATTAATGCTTTCCTGTTTTATAAATTATTGTTTGTACTTCATTTTGTTTTACACCTTGTGCTGACGGGATTGTCAGGATATTCAAATTGGATGATGCTCTGAGTAAAAGCTTCAAGTATGAATTGCTGTGGATATTCTACATTTTTAGATTTCCACCTTAATATATCATCACTTTGATCAAATCAGATACTTGTATCATGGTCTTATTACTTGATTGCAGATTTATGAGAATTAACTTACCAGCTGGAGGACAGCCAACAACAGTTGCCTTCTCTGATGGAGCATCATCTGTGGTTGTGTCATCTCAAAATCTTTCTGGTTCTTCCTTATATGTATGGTGAAGGAAGTGCAAATTCTGCTAATGACGGCGGTAAGCAGCAACCCAAGCTTCCTGTTCCAGAAATTAAATGGGAACACCGTAAAGTTCATCAGTCAAGGGCTATTGTTACCCTTGCTGGAACTGCTGCCAGTTATGGCACTGCTGATGGAAGTACAGTAATTGTTTCGTGTTCAGAAGGTAAATTTCTAAAGCTGCTAATTTGCTGAAGTGAGACTGAGAGACTGAACTGGGTTGTCTTTGTATTTTCTTTTCATGTGTGAGACTGAGAGACTGAACTGAACTCTGTTTTAGAACATTTTGAATGTGTATGAAGTCAGAAGAAGTCATTTTAACTTTGCTTGTTTTTTTTTTTTTTAACCCAGAATTCGGATTTTATCGGAAAAATCCGAATTTCCGATAAGTTAACCTTAACCTTATCGGATTGGGTTTTTTAGAATCCGTCGGATTTTATCGGATTTCGGAATTCCGATAACCCTTAACCTTAACCTTATCGGATTTGTTAAAATCCGACGGATTTTTGTCCGTTGACAGCCCTACTTAAGATTAATCTAAAATAAAAAGAGATTTTTGTTAGTAAACATGGATAAATAGTGTATCCACAACACCCATTGAAATTTGCACAATTTATTGCTTTTCTATTGAACAGATATAAAGAACACATTCTCATAACTAGAGGTTACTATTAAATTCCAAATTTAAAACATTCAGATTATTCATTCTTATATGGTTAAATTGATATCGTATCCGATAAACCTGAATTTTGTTTTTTAACCTCAAAACTAAAAATTCTTCCTAGTTTCCGTTTTTTCTTAGTTAAACCTAATTAAATCACCAGTAACCTAAACAGGCGCTCTTTGGAAAACCTTGAGTTAAGTTTTCTCCAACGTCTCAATCCCTATTTACTCCCAAAAAACAAAAATAAATAAATAAATGAAAAATCACCCTAACCTTTAGGAACAAAAAAAAATATATATAAAAAAATCTGCAAGAGCTAAAATAAAAACCCACTTCTGTTGTGACTCTCTTGTAGTTAGGCCATAAAATTACTTATAAACATCAGTAAATGCATTAAATGCATGTGATTTGATACATACAAATTTTATTCTTTTGAACAAATGATTCTAATTTCCATGAAATACTTTTCCAGCATAAAACATGAAGTCTAGATTATAAGCATCATCTCAAAGATCTTCTCTTGAAGATCGTCTTAAGTTACTGCAATTTGGCTTGGAGTAGCATGAGGTTCAAATGATTTTAGAATGGGCCCTTAAGAGTTGAACTTACAAATCCACCCATTCAAAGCCCATATAGAAATGGACGCGTTAGTTGACCCAAAGTACCCTAATTTTTATATTGTTTTTTATTTATTTATTTTTTAAATAAGGCTTAATGCACTTTTATATTTTTAACAATAGCTTAATTCAAAATTAGTGAATTTTAGTTCCAAAAAAGATTCTAATTTGTTATTACTTTTTTTTATAATCACCCAGAAACACAATAGTTTGTTGCTTAGTTATTATGTTTGAAGTATCATAATCGACACCCTACGTGTATAAGAATAGTTGATTTTGTATTATGATTGTTTTTGGTTCATTAGAGAAAAATTATGACAATCAAGGAGTTAATTACATACAACAGAACTTTAATAAATTTATGACCTTGTTAAAACTATAAAATTTTCTGATCCCAATATAATTTGGATAAATTAAATTTTAATTCGATAAATTAATAATTATATTAAAATAATAATTTTTTTTAGTTTTACTGTCTATAAATTGCATGTGATTATCAAGTTCATAATGTACTTGTTGGTTTTCTGTGCTGGATTGTTTTGTTCTTTTAACTGTGAACCAACTCTAAAATATATGACGTCTAGAAATAAAATCAACACGTTTAAACTTTAGTTGGATGCATAACGATTTCCTACCGACCAATACATTTTTAAGCATAGGTTTATTGATGAAATGATTAGAAGAAATGATGAGGAATATCTCATCTGCTCAGATCTGCATAGTTGGGGTTTATCTAATCAATCTCGGTCGCCTCCGCGATATCGGCCGTCATACCGAGATCGAGAGAGAGATTCGTCTCAAATAGGGATCGAAACTCGACAAAATCCTAGCAAAATTGACTGATGACTAGCACGGGTTGCTTTTGAAAAGAATGAGTTGCATCTATTTATCCTCACCAAAATCAAAATTAACATATATTTAAAGAAATGGAAAATGTATGTTGGAAAAAAGAGATTTATTGAGTTTTTAAAATTAAAAATCACGGAGGTCTATTTTTTAATTTTTCATTTTCTAATAGGTAGAGTAATTTATTCATAAAACTAAACTGAAGTTACACGTAGTTTCTCTCTAAAGAGAGTTTTAAGCCATACAGGAAGAACTCCTCCCAACACTACTTAAAGATTTTACATCTAGCTTCCTTTGCTAAGACATCAGCCACCCCATTTAATTTTCTAGAAACGAGGTATACTTCCAAGAGTTAAAAGAATTAAGTAACATCTTACAGTTAAATATTACATTATTATTAGTCCAGCGAACACTTCCTACTTTTTCATTTGTTGCTTTAACTACGTTGAGGCTGTCTCCCTCTAAATGCAAATGCTCCACTCTAGATTGCTTCGCCCAGCTTACAGCTTCTAAAGCCGCAAACGCCTCTGCCTACTCTTCATCTTGGGCTACTCCTGGGATACAAGCTGCTCCTCCACATACACCTGCTGCATAAAACGCACTTTAGTTTCTTTAACAAAAGAACCATCAAAGTTAATCTTAATAAAATTAGCTTCAGGCAGCTGCCATTGGGGGTTACTCCCTGTCTGATTATATAGCTACTTGTCTAAAGTTAGACTGTTGACTAACCGACTTATTAGTCCAGTCATCTAACTCCACCTGAAATTTCCTCTTAAAATCTTCCACCTGCAATTGAATATTATCAAAGACTACGGCACACCTTAATTTCCAAATTTGCCACGACACCCAACCTGCTTTACAAATTATTTCATCATCCACTTCGGTTTCATTTAAAGTTCTGGTATACTCAAAATTCCATCAATTCCCATTTACTAACATCTCTTGGAATGTTGCATCCTTCAATTTAGTGATCCCGTAAATACCTGGAAATAGAGAATACCCATTCACCCATCTATCCTTCTAAAATGGACATGCTGCTTACCCAAGCAGACCTTACTCCATCCCGTCCAACTCCTCTTTGACTTTATGAACTGATGAGCCCCATAAAAAGCGCCTCGGGATCTTCTCCATCTGCTTCTCCACTGAATTATCTGATCAGACTAGAGAGCATATGTTGGGAAATAAAAATGTTTTTGTTACTAAAATTAATAGATTATTACTTAAATTAATTTTTGTTACTATAATTAGCTTGATGGGTGCTTGGATCACTAGTCCAAACTTGGGTGGAATTATAGCCATCCATTTTCACTTCTTAGTGAATGAGAAATCTTTGGTTGTCCCACATTGGGCAAACCAAGGAGGAAGTTCATGCATATTACCACTTATGTTCTATATAAGGAAAAAAACTAGTGGATTGGATATGGACTTGGGAAATGGACTAGTAGGCAAATGCATAATGTGCGGTGCTTCGCACCGAAGCACCGCGGGCTTGCGGGCTTGCAAAGCTTGCGTGTGCTTTTGGCGTGAGCCTTGGCGCGACCCTTGGTGCGACCCTTGGCGTGTGCTTAAAATAAATATTTTACCATTTGCATTAAATGTAAAATAAATAACGTTTTGGTTTAATGGGGATTTAATATTTGAAATTAAATTTTCACCGTTTTAAAAAAAAAAAAACTCAAAGGTTTTCTTCTCCTATAAAAGAACAACTTGTCTAAGGATTTTCTTTACCCCAGTCGCAGCCACTATCCTGACGACTTTTCCCCTCTTCTTGCTTTGTTGTGCGCAATAGTTTACATTCTTAATTTTTCATCTTCTGTTAAGTTCACAACGGGCCAACGAGCTTTGCTAGCTGGGTTGGTATCAGGTGATTTTATCCTGAATTCAAGTTTGTCACTGAAAGGGTATAGCAGCATCTTCCTGAAGGTGTACCTGGCAAATATTGAGTTAAGGGCAGTCTGTTGAACAGGCGACTTCACCTCTCTGTGCTTGAGTGTGTGTACTGCTTTATTCTAACCCTCCCTTAATCATCTTCAAGTTCTCTGTTGTTTGTGTTTCTCTGTTACAGGAAGGTAATCGTTTTTCCAACAGCATATTCTGGATTAACATCAGCCTCCCACCTTTTGTCAAGTATCTTCTTTGCCAACAACTCGATTTCTTCTGAAATTTCTGAATAATGACATCCTGCACTCCAACTACCTTTGATTTACTGCCAAGAGGTATTCCCAAATACTTCATAGGGAATGTTGCAGGATGGCAGCCAAAATTAGTAGCATTATGAGCATCTCCTACTAAAACCAATGCACTTTTCTTAAAATTGGCCTTAAAAGAATAAACAATGTTTTTTAGATTGTTGAGGTCATCTGCAAACTATGAATGGTTTATAGCAGGTGTTTATCTGGAGCAGATTTGAAACCAGAAATAAGATTTAACGAAGCAGCTTTCTTCAACATCAAAGACAGAACCTCCACAACCAATAATAAACAAGAATGGTGAAACTGGATCACCCTGTTTAACTCCCTTGCCACCTCTTAGCAAAGCAGCACAACCATTTATAGTCATAGCAAACCTTATATTATTGGGTACCAAATAAGAAAAGCCATTGTATTTGGTGTACCTATTTGAATGGAAAAACTGAATTGTGTTGAATTCACATATTGCAATGCTCGTGAAACTTAAATTGTTTTGCTAAATTTTGATGGTCTTAACTCTTATGGGTCCTTAGAAAAAGGGTGTAATGTACGTAGTGATATTGTAAGAATAGATATAGAAGGGAGTTTCTTAAAGGACTGCCTTCAATTGGGAGCAAATGACTTAATAGGATTGGTTCAAGTAGTAAAAGATGCGAGCGTGGATTTCCCCCCAATATAACCATAGTCACCTGTCCCTCTTGCCGTTGTCCCTGTATATCTTTATCCGCGGCCAAAGCAACACAAGTGTTCACCAAATTCAAGCAACATCGCTGCAAGCATCACTGCCAATAATGCGTCGACTATAGCGACGCTCTAGATATGGACCTATATATGTGAAACAAGTACCTCCAAATGCATAGCCATTATAGACGAGTTGAACTGAGAAGTTCAAATAATCGCATTGAAATTTTTTGGGAAGCAGATTGCCTTTTGCATCGTAATCATGGTATCTAAACTTCGCCCTAGTCGTGGCCACTTATTCTTTATAACCGTCATACACTCTATCAATCATCGGCGTATTTGTTCAGCTGAAATTATATTTAATGAATAAATTCGTTGACAAACCTTCTTTACAATGTCATATTTACAAAAAGTCTTTGTTGATCTTTCACCAAGGCTGCTAGTCAGGCTATGGGCTTTCATAGCAATGTATCTGCGAAATACATTGCATAGAGGGTAATAAGTGTAGTTTGTGTTCCAAATGAATCTTGTTATAAAGCTTATCGGAATCGTTTTAGTCCCAAATCTTCATGAGTAGTGTGCTAGGACTGGGTGTGCAGAAGAATCTATGTCGCTTGTGTTGGGGAAATTAGCATCTCGAATGCAGCAAAGTGCATGATCACAAAGGGCTAATGGTGATTTGAACCGAACATGAAATTGGCACCCGAGCACAAAAGAATCTATGTCACCCAACTAAACCGGCACACTAGCGGTTCAGCTCACTAGCCCCTTAAATAAATAATTTTCTACAGTCAGATCTATTTTGTTGTAATCATAATGTATGCAAATGGCCCATTAGCTCAGTTGGTTAGAGCGTCGTGCATGGGCCATAGTCTTTTTTCTACCCTTTTTTTCCATTAAATTTCTGCTTATTTCTGCTTAAAGTGTTTTGAGAAGTGGTAGTCGGAACGGAACGAGGGAGCGGGAATCTTCGAGGTCAGGTGCATATGCATGATGAGAGCTAAAGGGAAAAAACAATAAAAGCAAAGAAGAAGCATCATATTTGTATCCATTACAATTGTGGTTGGAGAAGCATGATCTCGCAGCCAGAGCAAGGACTTCCTTGCTCTCATTTCTCAATCTCAACATAAAGAAGATTGATAAGCTCATTCCAATAGAACTTGTAATTTGTAAAGCATATGCATTTGAGGTTTATGATCTTCCCGACTTTTAAATATCCCTTGTTCTGCATTTTAATGATTTTGATCATCAGTTTTCTTTTTTTTAAATAGAGAATAACAGTGCGATTTGCGAAGAAATGGACCAAGCTAGCATGCTTTATAGCTTGTGAACCATGCACATCCGAAGATTGTGGAGTGATACTTCACGGCATCTTGAAAAACTTACACCGTGCAAAGTTCTGCATTCTGTTCAAAATTTCACTAATTTATATTTGCAGTTTCCTGCTCCGTGCAAACTTAACCGGAGACTCACAAAAAGCGCTTTCCTTGCTGTCGTTAAACGAAATTACCCGGGCCGGGATTATTTTTTCTTTAGGCCCAACCGACTCATTCATCGTATATATATCTTTTTTTTTTATTCTCAAACCCTAATTAAGAATTGTTGTTTTCTGTAAAAACACTGTAAGAGTTTCATGGCGTTTTTCAACATTCTCCCTGTGGAGATTACATTAGACACTATAAGTCGACTCCCAGCTGAATTAGTTCTTGATTGCAAATTCGTATGCACCACTTGGATTTGGAATACTACGCGCTTATGAAGAATGATCCATTGTTCCACCTCCTCCTAACCAAAATATTATTGGTTGTAAATGGGTTTATCGTGTTAAGAGACGAGCGGATAGTATCATTGAGCGTCACAAAGCTCGTCTTGTTGCGAAGGGTTTTAATCAACAAGAAGGTATTAATTATGGTGAGACTTTTAGTCCAGTTATTAAGCCTTGCACGATTCGTATTATTTTGACACTAACCTTGTCTTACAAATGACCCATTCGTCAACTTGATGTGCAAAATGCCTTTTTCGATGACATTCTTACTGAGGAAGTTTACAAGAAAACACACCTGGTTATACAGATCCTCAGTTTCTAGATTATTTTTGCAAGTTGCATCGATCTATGCCATTTATGGCCTTAAACAGGCTCCTCGTGCATGGTATACTCGTCTCAGTTCTTTTCTTCAGAAACTTGTTTTTGTTATCTCTATTTCTGACACTTCTTTGTTCATTCGACGGTCAACTGAGGGTATTATATCTATTTTGGTGTATGTTGATGACATAATTTTAACGGGATCCTCTATGGCATGTCTACAATCACTTATGACTATTCTTCATAGTGAGTTTGCTCTCAAGGATCTTGGTTCTCTTTCATATTTTCTTAGCATAGAGGTCAAACAGGTTTCTGGTGGGTTGTTTCTTTCACAACGTCACTACATTGAAGACCTTCTTGTTCGTGCTAACATGCAAGGGGCTAAACCAGTCACCACTCCTTTTAGCACCTCCATTGAGATACACTAGGTTAACAACCTTTTGTTGACTGATATTACTGTGTATAGGAGTTTGGTTGGGGTCTCCAGTATCTCTCTTTGACAAGGCCAGACATTGCCTTTGCTGTTAATAAGGTATCAATTCATGCATAAACCTACAAAAGCTCATTTGGTTCTTGTTAAACGTATACTTCGCTATTTGCATCATACTTCTACCTTTGGTATTCTACTTCGTCCCGAACCAAATCTGCAGCTCAATTTTTCGGCATATACTGACGCTGATTGGGCGGGTGATCATCTTGATCGTCGCTTTACGAGTGGATATTGTGTTTATCTTGGTTCCAATCTCATTTCTTGGAGTTCTCATAAGCAACGAACAATCTCTAAGTCAAGTACTGAATCTAAGTATCGTGGTTTGGCTATTGCGACCGCTGAATTAATGTTGACTGAATATCTTCTTCGAGAACTTCGGGTTTCTGTTCATTTTCCTTCCACTCTTTGGTGTGACATCTTGGGAGCAACCTATCTCACAATGAATCCAGTGTTTCATGGTCGTAAAAACACATAGAAATTGACTACCATTTTGTTCGTGAGAGGGTTCAACGTGGCCAGCTTGATGTTTGTTTTGTTTCATTAAAAGATCAAATTGCAGATATTATACGAAATCCACTCCAAAGGATCATTTTCGTACACTTCGCTCTAAGCTCAATGCCGTCGACAATCCGCTTAGGTCGAGGGGAGTATTAGATATATAACATACGTGACTTAATTAGTCACGGCGGTTCAACCTTCCTTTGTTATATTTCTTATTATACAAACAATACCTTTGTAAATATTTTTGTATATCTTGTATTATCTATCTTGTAATCCTCTTGATATTATATATACACAAGATTTTCTTTGTGTTTCTCAACCATTGAGAACACGTTAATTCTAAGTCTCAAACTGGGGAAATATGGGAACAACATACCCTATCATTAACAATAATTTGATCTAGAATCATTATTTTCAACTGTCACCAAAAATGAAATTAAATGTGTGTTTCATAATCCCAGGATTCAAATAAGTAACCGAAAGGGGATGATAGGGTAACCTGCGATAACTTAGTATCGAAAGGGTTGAAAGTTTACAACTATGAGATGTGTCACCAAACATTCGCTTTATTTACTAATAAAACCTAAAGAAGAAGGGCCCAAGCCCACAAATATACCCAATCAAGAACCGTTACCGCAGTCATTTATTAGTTATATATATGGCGGGTTCTTTTTGAAAACACACACAGAGATACCTTCTTCGTCTCTAACACTCCCTCAGACTCTATTCTCTCTTTTTCTTTCTTTCTTTCTGTCCCTCAAATTCTTAGAATCTAGGTCAAAAATCAAAGTATCTATTCTCTTTTTAAGAACCATTCTCACAAGATTTTTATTGGAAACAAGAATTTGAGGAACGAATTTCACAAGATTTTTACTGGAAACAAGAATTGAAGAAAGAATTTCACAAGATTTCTACTGAAAACGGGAAATTAAAGAACGAATTTCACAAGATTTCTACTAAAAAGGATAATTGAAGAACGAATTTCTCAAGATTTCTTCTGCGCACAAAGGAAATTTCAACAAGAAATTGGTTAATTTCTTTTTCTTCTTCTCTCAATATCTCCGTTTCTCAAAGCAGAAGATCAAGAAATTGGTAAGGATCTTTATGGTCTTCTTTATGAATCAGCGAGTTGATTCTTTTACTTACATTTGTATTTTTAGTCTTGAGATTATAATCGAAAAATGAGTTTTGTCAGAAAACAGGTTACCAATTAGAGTAAATTAGTGGATAATTGGTTTGAAGCATCAAAGTAGGTGTTTTTTTGATTTTTCTGATCTTACAGAAATATGGGTTATCACTCTTTAGTGATTAATTGGTGTTCTTTCAAGTCAAATCTTGTATTTAATTTAATGTGCTTTGTGATTTCAGTTTGTATAAATTTGCTGTTTGACCAAGCTCTTTTCTTTTAGTTGAAACCTCTTTTTGTTTTAGTTTCAAGAACACCATAGAAAGTCTGATTTTACAATGAAAGCTTCAATGGTGTGGTTAAGTGAACTTACTGTGTTTCTATTTGTCTTTCCTTGGGTAGCATCAGTATATACAATGAGCTCTACTTCAACGGGTACCGGTGTTTCCGGGGGAGATGAGATAGCTAACAGGGTACTCTGCTGCATCTCATTTACTACATTGAATTATTCGTCTTATGATTAAGAACTTTTCTCTTCTGGAAAACACTGCATTGTTTTTCTTGTTGCGATTAGGGACATTCTGATCTTTAACAACAATAATACAACTGAATATTATTTGAACATTTTCCCTTACAGATTAAATTCATGAAGTTGAATTACATTCCCGAGTTGCAGAGATTGCTAGATAACATCCGTAAAAAACTTTATCAGGAGGTACTTATTTCTCTCGCTTATTTCTGTCATCTCTCGTAGCTTTTTTCTTTTGTTTGGCTACACTGCTTTCTTCTACTTTTCAGTTGCGTGACTAAATGATTATCTTTTATAGGGTACCACCAGCAGAACAGTATTGCTTCAACAGTGTGAAATAGATATAGCAAGGCTGCTGACTAATTTACGAAAAGCTGATTATAGTAAATGTGATGATAAAAAACTGTGGCATTTGGAGGATCGTGTTAAAGTATTTCTAGACAATCCAGGACTCACTGCGACTCTTACAGAGGTTAGTCAAATTTTAGTTTTAGAAGTGTCTTTCATGCACGTTTTTATTTCTTGGGCACAGTAAAATCACAAGACTTAGTAGTCTCCTCAAGTTTTATCCTATTTTTGTAATGATTGGATATCAGGAAAACTACTTTGTAAATCCACAGCAAGGTTATGAACCGTATAATCCTCAACTAGCAGCTACTCATGATTCTCCGTTGAAATTTATGACCACACCTGGAACTAATTCATCTAACACCACATCACGGGGACCTGACTTGACTTCCACATCATGGAGACCTGAACCAACTGCATCCGGTACCACGAGACCAGAACCCACTTCAACCAACACCATGTCATGGAGACCACGACCAATTTCATCTGGGTTGCCTACTGTTCAGGTTCGGGTTTTCTTTATCTGCCTTCGGGTAAACTGCACACAGTCACACACATGCACATGTTTTAGTGTATATTATGAGAAGAAGACAGATACTAGAATTTAGAAATAGTGATGGTGCGTAGGGAGCTGGTTATTATTGTTTGTGGTGGGACAGGTTGAAGAAGTTGCTGTTTATTGTAGAAATCAATACCTTTCTTCTGTTGTTTTCCTTTCTTAAATAGCGAGATGTTTCCTGCATAGTTTTTTCCATAGCAAAGAAAGATGTGTTGGTTTTTCCCTTGCTTCTGAAATGATAATTGGGTATTCCAAACACCTTATTTAACTATAAAAAGGGGATTCTTTGGGGGTATTCTTATAAAAGCCGTCTATCCTAGCTGCATTTTATTTATATCTCTGAGAGGCCTTTACTATCATGTTATATTAAACCAGTACCCACCAGGTGCTGTATGTGCTCGTTTATCTCGTATAAAATGTGTGATTTCTGGTACTTTTTCTGGCCACTTAATTATCTGATCATTAGCTTAATTCAATATAAAATGTGTTATTTCTCTCTTATGTAGATGACAGATGAAGGATCTCAACCTCAACAAAAGCAAACAATAACGCCGAAGCAACGACGACTGAAACGCCTGCAGAAGCTGCAGCAAAGAAAAATGTCAGGGGGGGCTCAATCTGGAATTACGGGCATGAAAGCAACAGGGCAGGTATTAGGGGGCGATCAATATGGAAATACGGGCAAGACAGCAACAGGGCAGGTGCTCCCCAACTGGATGAGTTCCTCCAAGAACCAACAACAGCAACCACTCCCCAACTGGATGAGTTCCTCCATGA
>JAJJMC010005324.1:0-12447 GCA_023531435.1 Papaver californicum
TAAAATATAAATTAGGCGGTAAAAATGTATAAATTAAGTGCCTATCAAATACCCCCAAACCTATATTTTGCTAGTCCTCGAGCAAAATTAATGTAAAAATGAAAATCCTAACTCACTTTCGCAGGAATCGCGAATACATTTAGCATATGTAATAAGCCTTTAAACCCCTAAGTGGCCTTAGCGGACGAGTTATAGTCTCGTGAGGGTTTACAAGAGGTTTACCCACAAAACCTTTAACTCCAAATTTTAGCTACCTGTGAACGATTTAGGATAGACACTAAAGCTATTTAGTTGGCATACTAAATTCTGCGACTATAAGAATCATTACCCTGTATGAATCCAATTACTGTACACGAGTTTGCACTCAGCATACTAAAATTCATATAAAAATGCAACTCTACTCAAATAATCATTGAACATTCATATTGATCGAAATCATTAAATTCAAACACAGGGATAGATTAGAAGATGAAAATAGAAATAATGAATGGTGCATATGTTGACTAAGGTGAACGGTGTTACCCATATCTGTCTGAAGGTCGGTACCAGGATGAATCCTATTATTATTATTATTTATATACATAATATTTTTTATTTTTTATTTTTTTTTCTTTTTTTTTTTCATTTTTTTTTTCTAGCTGATACATGATAGTTCCCATGGATCCTGCATTCCACGCTTGCTTAGGCGACAGAGACAGGGGAAACACACACATATTACTATCACATCATTTTTTTTTATTGAATAAAAATTAAAAATGAGCGTGAACTCAACAATCTATTTCATCCTGGCGGCGATAACAATTTGATACTGGGCCCCACCAAATCACTTAGAGAAACACAAAATTGTAAAAATAAAAATAGAAAGTGATATGATTATGATGATTCCGAAAAATGCTTGTTCAATGATCATCATGTTATTTCTAACACCTGAGTGCATTCAGAGATGAATAGACCATTTAGCTGGGCACACCAATTCCTATAGATAAGAGCTATGTTTCCATCTACCTAGAATGGTTAGTGTCACCCTGAATTGTTCACATGTTTCTAAATTTCGGAGTTTCTTTATTGGCATCAATTTCTGAAACTCTACCCCCAAACCTAAATTTAACATTGTCCTCAATGTTTCAAACTGTGCAACCTAAAATGGTATGCAATAAATATAAATAAGAGAAACAAATGTAAATTAAAGAGAAGGGATTGGAACGTCTCACCTGATTGACGCAAGAAAAGCAGTATTCTCTGTCATACACATCAAACGATAGTAATAACAAAGAACACTAAAAATAAAAATAAATAAATGCCTAAAAGAAAATAAAAACAAGAAACTAAAAATCTACCTACTGGATATGTACAGAAAGAATCCCCATACACTAATAACCTGAAAATTTGGGGATCAACCCAAAATACAATATATACAAATGACAGTCTCACAATTATATTATTTTGACACGGTGACACTGAAACTATCAAAAAGAAGTGATTACCCCCAAACCTAGTTTTTACTACACTGGGAAGTGCGTAAAGAACATAATAAGGGGATACATTTGGGACTGGGGAAATATCAATTGGTTCCTGCGCAGTGTCAGGAATAGGCAAGTCCTCTGGATATTTGGATGCAAAGTAATCCAACAAAACTTGAGAAGCACACAACTCTAACCCTAAATTAGGCAACGTTTGGAAGTCTAGGGGTCTAGAAACAACCTCTAAGTCGGGTGAATGATCTTGCGAGATAGATTCATCAATAGAATTAGGCAAATCATCTACAAAATCATCCACAGGGTCATTTATATGTTCTGTTTGGAACTGAGAGTCACTACAAAATTGATCATCATCACCAAATAATTTCTGGTGGCGTTCTAGAACTCTCAATCTCTGTTCCAAACTAGACAGTCTCTGGTTATAATACTCCTCATCCACATAGTCATCTACGTAGTCTGTATGGAACATATGGTCAGTACAAGACTGATCATCATCAATAAATAATATCTGGCGTTCCATATCTCTCACTCTTTGTTCAAGACTAGACAAGTTATACTCTCTAGTTCTAAACTGAGTTGATTGTTGACTTACCGTAGACTTAGTTGAATAATCGCGTATGACGGAACGATGTGGATGCCAAGTTCCATACACACGACGATTATAAGCGCAAATTTCCTTATATCCTGGCCCATAGAATAATTCCCCCATCGTCATCTTAGATGTTTCCGGTGAAAGATTCATCATCCTCGAAAAAGTACCTGAAAAGAGATACTAAAACACAAAAACGAGTCAAATAGAACTAAAATCCTAAAAATAAAATAAAATATATACAAAATAAAATAAAAACCTAAACTACGATTAGAAAATGGGAGGATAGACCGTCCACCCAGTACCACTACCTACTTCGACTAAGGCTGAGCTTAATAGGAGCAAGAGACTTGGTGGCAACAACCAGAAAGAGATATTGTTTAGTCGTGGAAATGCCATGTCAGGTGCACCTATCAGAATGGGAACAAACCAATTCCCAAATCCACCTATCATCGCCGGCATAACCATAAAAAAGATCATTAAAAAAGCGTGAGCCGTAATTAAAACATTATAGAGTTGATGATTTCCACCCAGAATTTGATCACCGGGTCGTGCTAATTCCATACGAATCAGTACTGAGAAGCATGTACCCATCACTCCAGCAATGGCGCCGAAGATGAAATAGAGAGTACCTATATCTTTATGAACATATGAGTCTCTTCGCCCCTTCTGTCTTTCCTTCCCGGAATTCGAAAAAAGGGGATGAAAGTCTCGTTCATGAAAGGCTTTAGAGCTACCAAGAAAACTTGATTAATGGATCCGAACTCTAAGGTGGATAGGGTTTTTCACATCTCGCGCGCCCCTCATACATTTTCTTCTTCAAAAGGAGATGCTAAAACAAAAGCTCTACAACGTAGTCTCGGGTGGGTTGGAGGAGGAATAAACTTCTCAGTTGTCGAGTGGGTGGAGGCGGATAAACTCCACTTGCATCTAGGAATAGCTAAAAAATAGACTTCGGAAAAGGACGAGAGAAGGGCGCTTCTTCCTAAAAAGATAGGGCCCACCCACTACATCGCTATCAAAGAACACGCGTTCTGCCAATAATTTGACCAATTATGGATAAGGTCCCTTTAGAGCCCTGCTTAACCCTTTTAGTTTTCCATTTTAGGCATATTCCTTCTAAGCTTCTCATCCCATAAATGGATTAATCCGTCTTTATGCAAATGAATCAACTTTATTTAAAAAATTCCTACTTGCATTTTTATGTAAATCCTATGCCTTCCATAGATTGGTTTCGTAGTGACCTATTCACAGATCTTGAAACCAAAGTTGAATTCGCTTAATTTGAACCCCAGGGCTTGGACTCATGAGAATCTTGTTCCGCCGTCAATCAGATGAGTCTAGTCCTTCTCTGATTCATAGCAAGTAGAACTTTAGGCCTTACTGGAAGGCGGGAGACGTTGGCAGCCATTGGTATTGGAAACGTTTTTAGTTCTTTAATTCAGTCTGTGGCGAGAAATCCGTCATTGGCAAAACAACTCTTTGGCTATGCAATCTTAGGTTTCGCTCTGACAGAAGCGATTGCTCTGTTTGCTTTAATGATGGCATTCCTAATCTTGTTCGTGTTCTGATCCCTCCGGGACTGAACTATACTATAACGAACTCTGTTCACCCCATTGAAAAGGGAGAATCTTCATGGACTTTATTCAAGCCATCGAGGTTTCGCGCATTTCAGATGGTGGTGAGACCACATGCCACTTTTTTAATATGTAATGTCATCTAATTAGTTACATATTAAAAAAATGGTGAAACTATGATCCATTTAACTTGTTCCAATACCAGAATTGCCAGTGTTTTCTTCTGAATACAGGGAGGAAAAAGACCATGCTAAGAGGTATTTTTGGTCTAGAAGGGTGATCTCGAACCCGTGGCTTTTGTGTTTCAAGTATGCTTAACTAACCCCTGTTTTTTTATCATTCATTGCAGTCAATTACCCAGCTACTAAGGCACCTAAAAGACCCCAAATGGATGGCGCATCCAGAAAGAGTAGACGTACAGAGAGAGACCAACAAGACCAAGAGACGGAGGATCACCCCGAGGGAATAGCATTACGGGAGGTATATTTAAACCAATGACTTCATCCTTTCAAGACCAACGCACTACCAATTTCATAATTCAAGACTCAGATGTTCTTTCGTTTCGACTAGTAAATGCTAAGATCCAAGAGGGGCGTTTACAACCCATCAAAGAGAGGGCGTTTACATGACCTCGGTGTCAGCAAACGAATGAAAACAATTCCTACGATCCTCTTTTCATCATCCAATCGAGGAAATAGCTCCTCTAATTGGGCCAATAAGTTACCTTCCAAGTGCCCTCTGACTGATCGAGACAGAGGAGACATACAGAGATGGACAAGACCACTCTCACTAAGGGGCGCTCCTCCCAGACAGAGTAATCAACGGCTACTATCTTTCGCCCTGTCCCTTTGATTGAATTCATTAGCTTAACGACGGATCCGCAGCATTCTCATCTCGAATAGAATTGGCTTTCTTGTTGTTAATGGGCAGACAAACTTATGACCTTAATCTACTTTCTCGGGTATCTAGCTTACGGAAGACAAGGTCTTGACGTTCTATAGATGAACTAGCATAACAGACATGCTTGAATTTAGAAAGGCAAGACAACTCTGAATCACTCGTTGAATACAAAGACATATTCTTAGACTGCTGTAAATTAGTTTCATTCTTTCGGAAAGTTGATCGTAATTGTTTATATAATCAAGTTCATCTGGAGGCATCTAAGCAAGAGGAATACGTCTTGAATCGCACACTAGAAGGCAGATGTCTTCAGCAGATACCGCCCTCATGCTCCCACGGTCCGCTTACCGAGGAAGAGAAAGGTAGGACCCGGGGCCAGAGCAAGTTGGGTTGGGGTATAGAGCCGTAAGCGCGGTGGGGGTGACAGAGGACGTGCTCGTACGGTTCATAGCAGGGGTATGATCAACGAGTTTATTGTTGGGAACTCCTCTATATTCGAAATATGCCTTTCTAGGAGCATTACGATCTGCAGCTCAAATGGTCTCTTATGAAGTCTCTATTGGTCTGATTCTGATTACTGTACTAATATGTGTAGGTTCCTGTAATTTGAGTGAGATTGTCATGGCGCAAAAGCAGATATGGTTCGGTATTCCCTTGTTCCCCGTATTGGTTATGTTCTTTATTTCTTGTCTAGCAGAAACGAATCGAGCTCCGTTTGATCTCCCAGAAGCGGAAGCTGAATTAGTTGCAGGCTATAATGTCTAATATGCGCGGGATGCGATCCTTAATAGTTCACTGTTGGCGGAAGCCAATGTCCCGGGGTCCCGGGGACTTATTCTGACTGAAACAAGGGGTGGGTCTTTACCAACTTCAAAATAAAAGAACAAGGCTTAAATTCTTCATTCGAAACTAATGAATGTAGGGTCGGGGCCCTTAGTTCCACGGGTTAGTTGGGTAAAGAAAGAAAACTCCCTCAAATGTAGGACATACTCTTCGAGCCTGACTCTAGCAAGTAAGTAAACTCCCTCCTTGGACGAGCACGGGCTTAGTCAAGTAGAACCGGGTTGCGCTGCTTGATGCTCCGATCGAAAACACTTGTATGAATGGGGCCATGCCTGTAGACAGAATATGCGTTAGAAAGGCCAATCCCTCTCCTAGGACACCAAAAAACCGGGCCGAACTTCAGCAGGCCTGCCCGCTTCCATAGAACAAGATCGTGGCAACGTAGACCTAAGTGCTCATATTGGATCCTTGGGAACCATCACAAGGACGGCCGGCCTATATATTTGAAGGAGAATGCCGTGTCGTCCAGCGGAGCCTAGAAGAAGGTAACTCGGAGCCTAGAAGAAGGTGACTCGCCCAGACAGCTGACTCCTTAGAAAGGAATAGCCAGCTGTCTGGTCCATCTCATAAATCTTATCGGCCGGCAACCCGGAGACGGACGACCACGGTCCCAACCTTACCAGCACCGGAGGTTTACTAATCAATGAAAGCCCTACTTTTTATGATGACCTGGTCGCGAGAGTACGATACATTGGTGTAAAAGATTGAGTGGTAGCTATCAAAGAGATGCTGAAGGGTGCCAGAAAGCACAGTATTTAGATATAGTCTTTCGAGTAGAATCAATTATAAAGAAGTGAAACTAGGCGAGGCAAGAATGAAAATGCAGATAGTAAAGGCTAGTCCCCCTAAAAAAGCTGTCCATAACCTCCCTTACTTTATATTATAAGCTAGAATGCGTCTTTCGCCTGGACTTCCCGCCGATCGGAACAGAAGCCTGAGCTATCGTAACGACGAACTGAGGCGCACTTATAAGATCGTCCCCCTCCCTGCGGTCGAGAAGGTCCCCCATCTCCTTTCAGTCGAGCTCCTAGTCGAGCTCGTTAACTAGTCGAGCTCCTTGTCCAGATTGAAGCCTCAACCCCGCACTCTTCCTCTCCCTTGGGTCCTCTCTACTCTAGTAGTTGGTGCAGCAAAGCCAAGCCCGAGCATGGCATTATTCGACGTAACAAAGTTTCGCACACCCAAAAGCGAAGGTCACTCGCCCCGCCATGGACTTGTAAGACGGAGAGAGCCCGGAGCAGCCGGCGGCAGGCTTTCCAACAAGGTAAGAAAGCGCTCATTCAGTATTGAGTTCATAAATTGGACCAAGGGGGTCATATTTGGTTTAGGCGGCGTTCAAACGTTATTTCGACGAAGTACTTTGATTCTATTTCTCCATCCGAGTAGGCCAGTTGCCATTCTCAGTGAGTGAAGAATGAATATTCGACACCAACGCAGAAATTGGATATACTTGGCAGCAGGTCCTATAGGTCTTTAACGAAGTCTATGTATCTTTCGACGAATTGGGAAAATCATAAGGCAAGCGCTAGGCGCATCCGGCATTGTATATGTTCATTGCTGACCCGGAAGCTCAAAGGAAATGGATCAATGAGTCTATCTTTTGGAAGACCATGCCTTGTCTCTAGATTAGCCTATCGGCAATCTGCTTTGTCAATCACCAACTACCGTATCCAAGAAAGCAAATGAGCGTTCAAAGATAAGTGAATGCAGGTACGAAGAAATCCTTGTGATTCAATATGCACTACATAATTTTGGAATTGAAGAGATCAAGATGAACAAAGTCGTGAGAGTGGTGCTTTGAAGCTTACGAGAATGACTCTTTTCCTTTACAAATACCTACCGGGAAGGGATATTAGTTCTCTCGAGCGCGCAACTGTGAGCAAAATAACAGGCTCATAGATTTCTAGCTGTACCGGTCCTCGGTTTCCGCTATGAATAGGTTGATTTAGACTACGGAGTCATGGTATTCCTCCTTTCATATGATCCCCGGTGCACTAACTGATACCTTGCTTTAACGCCCCTATTGGAAATGATTGAATTGATCAGATCGCTTCAATCGCCTCGTCCATCTTTCTATATTCAGTTCTTTAGCAGCTACCTCTGACCACTCTCTTCCTCATTGATCTGAGACACCAAGATGGGCAAAGGAAATAGCACAATAGACTACCGAATGTGCGCTCTCCCTCTGACTAATGGCTGTAAATACCAAGCCCATTCCTAAACACAAAACTCTTTATCTTAACCGGACAGTCAGGGGGAATGAGTCTTGGCGATCCTTTGAATCTCGGCTCTAATCGACTCTTCTACAAACTTATTCAAAGCGAAAAACTACTCTATCAAAGCCGTTCCAGTTTACTAGACTTCACACTTACGATCTTATGTCACAGGGTCTACAGTTGGCGACATTCTCCTAGCCTTTTTACTTCATAAGGTTCACTTTAGACCTTGCACACGAGGGCAGACCAACTTATACCTTACAAATAGGCTCATCCTAGTCTCGATTAAAAGCACTCTAACTTATATCAACAGCGGGTACTTATATCCTAATCTTCAGCTATTCCGTACAAGACAGATCCAGTCAGTCGACTTAGTCTACATAGGATTTAAATGCCCTTACTTACGCGGGACCTACTTTCTCTTTCTAGTGACCAACCGTAGCTAGCATCTTCCAGTTCTAAATCATCTTCAGACTGAAAAGGACGGGATTAGAGAATGATCGTATAGCCGGAAGGCGACTGTACCGACACAGGTGTGACCACGGGCGAGAGTCTTCCCGGTTGAAGCCCACGATCCAGAGTTCCTAAAGCTAGCCGGTCAATGCCATTGATAAGAAGAGAGGTAAGGCGAGGCTCTTTAGAGACTCGACTGAAAGGAGAGGAGATGGAGTCCCGGGAAATGTGATTAGCGGTCCAGCCATTTTGAATGAAAGACATGGGATTTTCTAGAGCTCAGTAGGAGCCATCCAGCCATTTTTTATTTAAACGTCTTGCACATAATAGAAGAAGTCTTCTTTTGTACGCCCGGTTCACCAGGTTCTACTAGGCGCCAAGCTTACTCGTTGAAAACAAGCTGCGATGTGACTCTTCATCCGTGGCAGATAATTAATGAATTATCACTTCTGCAGAGAACTCCATTGTTGTTATGGTTAAGGATCTATCTATGATACTTCTTGGTACCGATTTCCCATTGTGGTGGTTGTCCCACTTGTCGAGTTGAAAACCGCATTACCTTTGTAGTAATTCCGCGACACCCATTAATATTGATGGACTGGTCAAGTTATCTTCAATTCCTGCCTTGCTTCAGGTGAAATTACATATTAAGTAGTCTTGGTTCAACTCCACAATCCGTGATCGCGGATGAGAAGGCCCTTAAAGCATGCCTATCCTGATCGAGTACTTCCCCTCGGGTTGAGCCCGGGGCACTAGATATCTCCCTTCTACCGATGTCGTAGCTTCGTTTCCTGCCTTGGTTCGAGCTGGAAAGATATCGGCTCACAAATAGTAGCGCGCCAACTGAACGAACCAACTGCTTTATTGAACCACCCTACTTGCGTGAGCCACTAGCGCTCGAGAACTTTTGAAAGCAGCAAAAAAGCCGAAAGTAAGACATTTGAAAGCAGTCGTGATCTGTGAAACAAGAACAAGTCACAAGCGTGCAAGCGACAAGTCAAGAACGAAGAGGGGGATCCAAACCCATGAAAAAGGTAGTTCAAAGGGGTCTCCCTTCATCTACGCTTGTTGTAGGGGGGCTTCAAGAGAGAGAAAACGGAGATTCAGACGCCCTGGCGCCGGAAGGCGGCGGGAGAAAGAAGGGGACACTGGGCGGGATCTTTCAGCAGCGAATTCCCCATACAGATAGAGGCCCCTATAAAAAAGATACTCTGAAGGCTTCGGGATCGAGGTCTCATTAGTAGAAGAAGACCCTGGCCAATCCACGTGGCCTGCTTGACGAACGTCAGCGACGGAGACATCGTAAATCGGTCCGCGGGCATCGCTATCAGTTCTCTGTCCTACTACAGGTGCCGGAATTTAAGGCGAGGCTCTTTAGAGACTCGACTGAAAGGAGAGGCCATTTATGGACTCGACCAGCGGGAGAGGGTCCCACGGGAAGTTTGATCGGGGAGAGGTGGAAGAAAAGGCTCGGGATGGATTTAGGAGTCTTTGTGCAAGCCGTATGCGGTGAGAGACGCACGTACGGCAACGAGGGGGGTTCGCGTCTTTGGACCTAAAGGCTCTTTAGAGACTCATATGTCCTACATGTGAGGGCCTACCCACCCTATTTGTTCCATGATCTATGGGTCGACTGGAGCTACCCACTTCGATCAATTCCGCTCCTTGCCTTGGGCCTGGGTTCGATCCACTTCATTGATTAGTGGGGCAAGGAGGGGGATATATTGAGATAATTTGCCAGAGTTTCTGTTAAGCCAAAGTGGTAGGCCCTCTCCTTTGCAGTCGAGTCCCGTCCGGGCCTCTCCCTTTAGTGAAGCTACGTGGGGCAGTAATCCCTCTATTCCCCATTCTAGGGTAGATCCTTAGCCTAAAGCCCTTTATGGGCAAGCAAGGGCTCCTATGAAGATACAAGCAATGCCTATCCATTAATAAGGGCAACCAAGCGTGACATAAGCAAGAAGCTATGGCCCTTATACACCGATTTATGTACTTTACGGAACTTGGAATTCTATTCTATAATGAAGAGGTTAGTGGAAGAGATCATGTTTCCGGGTTGGGAGAGCAATAGCATTCCTCCATTGACGGGCCTTGATTGAATTCCTTCGGATGGGAAAGAGAGGATTGAGTTACCGGTGACCAACCAGGGACTTTAGTTACTCGACCAGCGGGAGAGGGGCCTACGGGTACTCGACTGAAAGAAGAGGCTCAAAGAGACTCGAGTGTATGCGAGAGGGATGAAGTCACTGGCTTTTCTAAAGTACTTCCTTCAATCTTATCGAAGCCATCTCATCTACAGCGACTTCGTCTGAACGTTTTTACTTTTTTTTTATCATGAGTTTCGCTTGAAGGATCAAGGTTAGGGATAAATCCTAAAAGCAAGGGGGCTAAGCGTACTACCCGTTGCTTGTTCCGTTGCGATGCAGCCGTTTTCTTTGATGCACGCAGTCTCGCTCCTCAAAGCAGATTAAACCCAGCCTGGGCGAGACTTGGACGCATGTAGCGCGCAAACTTCAAGTGAGGGGAACCGAGTTATTCCTATTTCAGGTTCACTCGGGGATTTAGCAACTACCGTAGGAGGTGTGATGTACATGCATTCATATCAAGGGGGTGCAAGACTTCTCAGTTTAGGTCTCATCTTTATCCTCTATACCATGTTCGTATGGTGGCGCGATGTTCTACGCGAATCCACCTTGGAAGGACATCATACCAAAGTCGTACAAGACGGACTTCGATATGGTTTTATTCCCTTCATAGTGTCAGAGGTTCTCTTCTTTTTCGCTTTCTTCTGGGCGTCCTTCCATTCGTCTTTGTCACCTACGGTAGAGATCGGATCCTGCTGGCCGCCGAAAGGGATTCTTGTTTTAGATCCTTGGGCAATCCCTTTTCTTAATACCCCTATTCTCCTTTCATCTGGAGCTGCCGTAACTTGGGCTCATCATGCTATACTCGCAGGGAAGGAAAGACGCGCAGTTTATGCTTTAGTAGCTACCGTTTCAATGGCTCTTGTATCCACTGGCTTTCAAGTAATGGAATATTACCAAGCACCCTTCACGATCTCGGACAGTGTATATGGTTCTACCTTTTCCTTAGCAACCGGCTTCCACGGTTTTCATGTGATTATAGGAACTCTTTTCTCGATCGTATGCGGTTTCCGCCAATATCTTGGTCATCTAACCAAGGAGCATCATGTTGGCTTTGAAGCAGCTGCATGGTACTGGCATTTTGTAGACGTGGTTTGGTTATTCCCATTTGTCTCTATCTATTGGTGGGGAGGTATATGAAGATGAAGGAAGCTTGAGCAATTCAAAAGGTTGAATATGACTCTCTTCTAAGGAAGAAGGAAACCCTGCTTTGGGAGAATGCAAGGCTGAAACAAAGCATTCGTGCTAGAGGGGGTAACCCGTAGTTGGATCTCGGTCTATTTGCCGCCATTCTCTTTCTTTGTGCATCAAGTTCAAAGAATATCTCACCCTGTCCTCTTCAGTCCAGTCCCTCACATGTAGGACATATGAGTTCTTTCAGACCTCCGGCCTCCTGCGGGATGATTAACAAAGCAGAAGGAAATGAGCACGCAATGTCAATAAACGAATTCTCTCGTTATTCGTTATTTCCGGGTCTTTTCATTGCATTCACTTACAACAAGAAACAAACACCAGCGTTTGGAGCATCACCTGCATTTTTGTGTATTCTTCTTCCTTTTCTTGGTCTTTCGTTCTGTCATATTCCTAATAACCTATCCAATTACAACGTATTAACCGCTAATGCACCTTTCATTAGATTCCGAAATAGAAGAGTTCAATCTAGAAGCCACTACACTGACTTCAAGTTCTGACAATCTGACTTGACCTCTCACCTGCTCTGTCCCCAACAACGAAGAAAAAGAAAGCTACGAACGGGGCATTTTCGGGGAGTAGCCCAGCCTGCTTCTTATGACACTGACTGGCTAAGGCAGCCATTGAAAGGTGACTGAAACACCAGAAACGGAGACTACCCGAGCTAATGATAGAGGCAAGAACACTTTCCGACCAGGTCCCATTAATTGATCATAACGATATCGTGGAAATGCTGCACGGACCCATATATATAGGAACGGAAAGAGAATCACCTTGATACTAAACCAGATAGAGCCCGAGATCTTATTTGAAATGGGAAGATCTAGGATAGGCGGCCAACCTCCTGGGGAGAGCGATGTGCATCGACCAGGTGAGTAGGGATGCAGCTCCGTGGACCGCTCGTCGGGCCTGATAGGTGGTGGTATCACACCCTTCTCAAAGGAACCGTACGTGACACTCTCACGTCATACGGCTCCGTCCCGGAATCAGGACATAGTAAAAGACTACTTCCCGTCTCTACTTTAAGAGGCTTGCTTGCTGGATCCTGGTAACTTAGGA
>JAJJMC010005332.1:0-17835 GCA_023531435.1 Papaver californicum
AGGAGGTTTTTCTCTCAATTTTATATGGTAAGTCTATTTTTAATTAATTAATTATAATTCTTTACTTGTTAAAATTGCATAGTTTCGAAATAGAAAAACGGTTTTCATTCAGTAGTGGTGTTTTTGTTTGATGGGTCATGCTGGGTTGACAACCTCTGATGTCCCATGCTTATGATTTACCTCTACTTGTTTGCATAAAACCTATTTTGGCAATATTTGAGCTTAATTTATTTAAAAGAATTACCCGATTAATCACATAAATTGTTAGAAATAACTGATTCCTGATTCCTGGTTTTCCCCATATTTTCTAAAAATCATCTCTAGTTTATTTTTCTGATTTTTTATTTAATTAGATTAAGTCCAATATTTTCTAAAATCATTACCTTCACAAGTTCGAGAATCGAACCTCTTATTTATCACTTTAAAAACTACATCACATAGAAGAACAACAAAGAGTTCGAATAGTGCTACAAGAGATAACAACCCTTTGTTCTGGTGAAAATTAAGATCGCTAGAACAAACTGAATTTGCTAGTTATGGTGTTGAACTTTATGGTGTGTCCCTTTATCTTTCAAAGTGTTGAACTTTATGGTGTTGAACCTTTTTAGTTCTTTTAATTTATTTATGAATTTTAACTTCTACGGATACCAAATGTAGTTGGCAAGTTATTTATCAATTCATCTCAATGCCTTGTCAAGTAAAATAAAATATCTCTGACAAATTGAGTAGAAAATCTTTGAATTATTAACTAGTCGTTGTATTGTCAATTCAGTGTATAGTCATTTCATCGCAATGGCTTGTCAAGGGAAAGCAAAATATCTCTGACAAAGTTAAAATTCAATCTTTGAATTATTATGTAGTCAGTCTATTATCATTTCATCGCAATGCCTTGTCAAGGGAAAGCAAAATATCTCTGACAAAGTTAAATATTATTAATATTATTTAGTTAGTCTATTTTGATTTCATCTCATGTTATAAATTGCTAGACATCTCATGTTTAATTTTAGTGGTTTATGTTTAATTTTTGGTTGAATGTAGTATGTTGTGTAGAAATTAAAGGAATTAATTTTGATTTAATTTAAAAACAAATGTGTATGGTAGTATTTGCAATTGCGTAATTTGAATGAGATTGGTTATAATTAGTGAGATTGTTGTATTTTGATAATGATGTATGTATTTTTCGAATGTTTGGTGTATAATTCTTGGTACAAATGTGTATGGAAATAGACAATTACATACAAGTTTAGTTGGTGTTAAATTAATTTTAATTGTTTATGCATTGTGTTAAAGGATATACAATCATATAGATTAATGTAATAAGCATAATTAAACGAGTTGTTACCTTATTTTCGGGGCCCCATCCAGTATGATGTTCCCTTTCGACTTCAGCCTCCTTTGCAGACATAAGCGCCACATCCTTACTTATAATTTGAAATCGTTTCTGAAGGGAGGTCCAACTACGTTCTGGCATAGAAGGTATAACTTCTTTCATCCGACATAGTATACGTGACCATAATTTATCTTCACATTGATCAGTACCAATGCTACAATCTTGAGAAATAGACAAATGAATTGTACACATCGTAACATCTTCAAAAGACGAAAAATTTGGACCTCGTGGTTTTGATGGCGCCATTTTATTATTGATTTCAAAACTTATGAAATAAGAACCAACTTTAGAATTTTCAACTACACAATGTATGAGTTTAGTAAAATGCCATTGGTTTAGTATCCCATATATATAGTGTAAATATATAGCCGTTAAACTGCCAACGGTAACATATCAACGGAAACAAACATATTAACGGTCACACCTGAGCGAGGCCTTGGGGTCTCGCCCAACTCCAAGCGAAGCCTTGGAGTCTCGCCCAACTCCAAGCGAAGCTTTGGAGCCTCGCCCAGGTCCAAGCGGTTCCTTGTAGTGCCGCCCAACTTCAAGCGACTTGGTAGCATCTCGCCCCTGTTCGGAAATTTTAGGCGAAGTCTCTGCTATTCGCTTATGAGTAGGCGAGCTTCTGGTTACTCGTCTGGTGGAGCGAAAGTTTAGCATAACGCTTGAGCTGGCGAAATGTCAACTCTTCGCCCGTGTTTTTAAGCGAGATGCTTGCCCTTCGTCTGTTCACAAGAGAGAGGTTACAATTTCGCTCGACTATAATTTTGAGTCGACGATCAACGACTTTTTTTAATCCTGAACAGTGATTTTCAACGATTATAACCCAAATATAATCGCACGGCTGTGGCTGTTTTTCACCGATCATCAATCAAATGTAATCTTTGATCGTCAATTTGATCAATGATTGGAGATGCTCTTAGAATATCCTCTTTTCTGGGTTAGTTTGGATTTCTCTTAACCCCAAACCGAGCTACAGGACAAGTTACCGTTTCATTCTGCAAAATCTTCTATTCTCTCTCTTAAATTCATATTTTATATTTTTTATACACGAAATCCGATCCTTACCCGAACTCAGTTAGGCAGATTAACCTTACTGTCAGATTTATACCGTCCAACCCAACTAAACAGCTATAAGCATTGAACTATAACACTAAACAGCTATAAGCATTGAACTATAACCTTGGACCCAAATTCACATATAAGTATATCTCGTATCTTCATACGTTTCTCCACCCAAACCTAAATAAAAAAACCGTCTTTATCAACAACACTCGGGAAAAAAAAAGTACTCCGTTCTTTTTGAGTTTCTTTTGTTTTAATCCTTATTTTCTCTAATCATGCAAATCGTAGCATAAAATAATGTTTCTGATCAAGAACAACTTATTGAGAAGATGGAAATCTGCAAGATCCAAGGTCGTGATAAGCGTGGTCATAAAATTCTTCGCATCATCGGAAAATTCTTGCCTGGTAATTCTTAATTTTCTTCGATGTTGTTAAAATTTCTTTTGTAGATTTTGATTGTATTTTTCTGATTTTGATGGAAACAGCAAGGGAGTTGAGTACAGAATCATTGAAGAAATATTTGGAAGAGAAGATATTTCCTAAATTAGGGGAAAGGCGATTCTCCGTGGTATATTTTCATACAGATGTTCAAAGAAGTGATAATTTTCTTGGAATTTCAACTTTACGATCAATTTACGAAGCTCTTCCTATTAACATTAAAGAGAATCTTGAGGCGGTTTGTTTTGTTCATCCTGGTTTACAATCAAAGATATTCTTAGCAACATTTGGTTGTTTCTTGTTCAGTGGAGGGTAAGTGCGCATATTAGCTTATTTTGTACTGATATTATCTTAATTGCGCATATTTCGTAGAGTAGAATAATTTTAGCGATTTTTAACCCAATAGTGTTTTTTTCTTGTGTGTGGTTCAGGTTGTACGCGAAGTTGAAGTATGTGAATAGGTTAGACTTTCTGTGGACCATATCAGGAGACAGGAAATCGAAATCCCTGATTTTGTGTATAATCATGATGAAACGCTCGAATACCGCCCGATGATGGATTATGGAATGGGAAGTGATCATCCTAGGGTATATGGTGCACCTATGGAATCACCAACGCCTTACTCTATGAGGTGCATCTCGTAACATAAGATGATTTTTTATGAAGCAGTCAGTGTTTTGTTTTGTGGAAAAAATGAAGGGTTAAAAGTCTAAATGGGCCTTCGGTATTAGGGTCTTTAAAACTTTATTTTCAATTTTTTTTATGTTGTTTGGGGATGAGTGTGTCTTTTCTATGTGTTGTCCTGTAGACAGTTGTAAATATTCATAAGTGATAGATTTTCTTTTAATTGTCGGTTTTACGGTTTTACCTTTATCCAAATACCACCGAATGTAAGGCAGAGAAAGTCATAATCAATTATGCCTCCAAAGGAACCATTTTGGAGTTTCCTAGAGCAATTTCAGTGGATATTGATATTTTAATTATGTGACTTGGTAAATTCGATTTTGGGTAATGGAAGAATTGACAAATTAGTCAAATGAATCCAATTTTTATATAAATAATTTTTTTTTTAATTGGTGGGGTCTCTTTTATATATTTTTTTTAATTAAGTAAAACCGTTTTATGTTAAAATCAGTATATATATATAATAAATTAAAATAACTAAATTTAATATAAATACAATTTTACTCAGCCTATGGTTGAACTGATCGTCTTAACATGAGATGATGTTCGATCTATGTTGAGCAGATCGTTTCAACATGGGACGACGCTCGGCCTTACCTTGGCCGAGCGGTTTAACATGAGTTGATCGTTTTATGTTGATTCGATCGACTCAACTAACATTTCAATGGACAAACCTCCACACATACTCATTACCAATTCATTTTTTGGGATTGTCCATCCCACAGTGGGGTGGTAATTGATAAATTAGCTAATATACCAACCCTACTGTCTTTGCTTTTATCGGAGGGATTAGGTTGCTTAGGTTAGAGTACACCACTATCAAAAGCAACCATGCCAAACTTTTAACAAAGACTTAGGGAATGGTCAGTCGCGCTCCAGTAGCTGAGGCTGTATGATTGCACCAGCCACCAAGTAAAGGGAAGGAAGGAGTAGGGAAGAAGAGTAAGCCCACCTCTTAGATGACCAAAGCAAATTCAAATGCTCCCTTTAAAGCCCACGAGGCAAGGGAGAGGGGCTGAGGGGGTTCCCCATAGTCATGAGAAGTAAGAATATAATGAGACTGCGTCTTTGCCCAATTGCTAATGAATGAAGTGTGATAGAGGTTGCAGTTCTGGAAAGGGTAGACGAGGAAAAACAAGCTGATAGAAAGACATTAGCCGTTCTCTAAAGAAAACAGGAAACTAACTATGAAAAAAACCCATTAGTAATCACCTAGCCGCACCAGTGGCCTAGTAGAACAGTACCCTGCCATGTTCGAAAAAACCCAACCGGAAAAACAGTTGATTTTTTTTTTTTGACTAAAAAAAAAAAATGATTCATTAATTGAAGAGAGGGCTACATAGGTCTTTGGCTAATTGGGTAAAAAGGGGGGAGGTATCACTCCAGATCTTTCCCGACCCTTCTAGCCGGGCGCTGTTTGCCATAAGGTTTGCTACCATGTTTTCGTCTCTACCAACGAAAGTTAAATTACAGAAACTAATTAAATTTAACAATTTTTTACAATCTTCTACTAAAGTGTGACAGGACCAAGGGATCGAAGTAGTGGTGCCGTTGACGTCATCTATGAGTGTCTTAGCATCTCCTGGAAACAAAATATGGTTCCAGCCTTTCTCTTTTGCCCAGCATATAGTTTCTCTCAAAGCCATAGTTTCCGCCTGGTGACTAGATCCAACCCTAGCCACTCCTGACCGACTTGCTATGAAAGAGCCCTTTGAAGTGCGGGCTACTGCTCCATATCCTGCTACATAGTTATTTTTTGAATAAGATCCATCAAAATTTATAATAACATAATCAACATTTGTAGAGACCCATGTGGACACAAGTCTTTTTTCAGAAATAATGGCCTTCTGAAGATTTTTCCACTGGTTCGTCTGAGGTTGGGGGGAGGGGGCATGTGTGGTTGTAGATGGTGCCTGACAGATAATGGTACTGGGTTGACGGGATCTTCTCGGCTGGATTGGATTTTGGATTGTTGGATGGTAAGCTGGGGTAGCTTCCCTAGTGGATATGGTAACAACTTTTGAGTTTTTTTGGTTGTAAAGATTGGTTGGATTTTGATAGTGGATTATGGGGATTTGGCGATTGCCATTACCTGACGAGAGGTGACTGAAGTTGCCTTGCGGCTGAGGAATAGGGTGGGATTGGGAGTCATTTGGGTTCGAGAGTTGGATTGGGGTAGTGGGGTGAGTATGAGTGATATTGATGGTTAGGGTATGAGGAGAGACCGTTGTTTTGGATAAGATATGAAGAACAGTAATGGGATTGGGTTTTGCAACATTAAAGATTATGTCGCACCTTCCAGATCCTCCAGATTATATGGGCAATATAGGCAATCAAACTTTTATCTTTAAAGGTAATCATGATGTTCTGCTTTTTCCAAGATTTTTTCCAGTCTATTATGCTATTGTAAGACTTCATATTGGTATACAAATTGGGCCAGAGGGTCATCCAAACTTTCTTTGCTAGTTCACAATGGATAAATAGGTGGGAGCTTGTTTCCACCTGTTTGTTACAAATCGGGCAAAGTTGGTCTTTTGTATCCCTATGTTTGAAAATATTACTTCTGACCTTTAAAGTTTGTCTTACCAATTTCCATAGGAGAATATTTATTCTGTATGGGGTTTTGATTTGCCAGATTTTTTTCCATATCCCATCTTCCACTTGAGAAGTGCTAGATGGGGACATATTGTTTTGGACTAATTTTTTATAAGTGGAAGCTACAGAGAAATTTCCATTTGTGGTAAGGTTCCAGCCCATTTCATCCTTAGCACCCTGGAGGATATGAATGGTTAAGATTTCTTCAAACTGGATACTGGAGAAGAGATTCCTTATAATGGGAGAATTCCAGGAATGGGTATCATGGTCAATGATCTCACTTACCCAGACAAACCCAGAGTTTCTTTGGGCTTCAGTAACTTCTTCAGTTTTCATGCTTTTTAGCCAGTTATAGTCCCAAATCTTGACTTTGGTCCCATCCCCAATAGACCATAAATGATAATTTCAGATGTTATTTATGCCTTTTAAGATTCCTCTCCAAACCCAGGTGTCTCTAGTATTTTTTTGGGCAGTCAGGGGGCTGGAGTCTGGGAAATAGCGAGCTTTCAGAACCCTAGCCCAAAGGTCGGTCTCATTGTGTATTAGTCACCAGGCTAGTTTAGTGAGCATGGCTTCATTAAACCAGTTTATATTTTTAAAGCCTAAGCCTCCCATGCTCTTTGGCTGACAAAGAGAGTCCCAGGACTCCATAGAATGGCCTGCAGTATTGCTTTTCCCAGTGTTCCAGAAATTTCTTTGGATTTTGTCCATAGAATTTATAGATTTCTTTGGTATATCGAGACAACCCATCTGATAATTGGGAAGGGTATTTATGACCGATTGGATCATGGTGGCTCTTCCTGCTTGGGAAAGCATCTTTGATTGCCATCCTTGGAGTCTGTTTTCCATACTCCTCAGGATAGACTCAAAGTTTAAAGTTTTGGCTTTGTTCTGAAAGAGCAGGAAGCCAAGGTATTTTTCCTCTTTCTTCATCCTTGGCATGTCAAGCCAATTTCCCATTTCCTCTTGAAGTCCCTCTCCAATATTCTTACTATAGAAAATTCCGGATTTGTTGAAGTTTATGCATTGGCCACTAGATTTGCTAAAACCTTCTAAAATGGATAGAAGGTTATTTACCTCCACTTTATTGGCCCTGATAAAGATAAGACAATCATCCGCAAAGAGAAGATGAGATATCGGGGGGCCTGATATGGATATTTTTGTTCCACTCAGAACACTCATGTCATTTGCACTGTCTATCATCTTAGATAGGGCCTCCATGCAAAGTATGAAAAGATAAGGAGAAAGAGGGTCTCCTTGTCTTATACCTCTGGAAGGCTTGAAAGACTTGCAAGGTTCTCCGTTAAGAATAATGGAATGGGTGGAGGTGGAAATGCATTGATTTATGAGATTGCACCATCTTTCAGAAAAACCCAATTTGCTCATTACAGCCAAAATAAAGGACCATTCTATCCTATCAAAAGCTTTGCTCATATCCAGTTTAACCCCTAAACTGCCAGAAATTCCTTTTTTTCCTTTTCATAGCCTCTACCACTTCTTGGGCTATGATAACATTATCATGAATATTTCTGGAAGGGATAAAAGCCGATTGGGCCGGGGAGATTATTCTATTGAGGATAGGTTTTAGTCTGTTTGCTAGGATTTTTGAGATGGTTTTATAGATGGTATTGCAAAGACTAATGGGTCTGAAATCAGCTGGGGTTTGAGGGGTTTTGGTCTTGGGAATGAGGGCAATATAGGTGTTATTTAGCTCTTTAAAATGTAGCCAGTTTCAAAAAAGGCTTTGATAGCTTTGATAACATCGTCCCCCACTACTTCCCAATTGTGTTGATAAAAACCGGCTTGGAAACCATCTGGTCCAGGAGCTTTCCAAGGTTTCATACTCTTAATGACACTTTGTATTTCTTCTGAGGTTGGGACCTCAGTAAGAATATCATTTTCATGTTGGGTGATTGTGGAGTTGAAAAGATTCAGGATGTTTGGATCAATTTTGTTTTTACTGGTGGAGCTGATTTCTTCGAAATGGGAATTTAGAAGGGTTTCGAGCTCTTCTCTATTTTTAATCCACTGATTATTTTTGTTTTTAAGACTGACTATGTTGTTTGATTTTCTCCTGTAATTTGTAATTGCATGAAAAAGTTTTGTGTTTCTGTCAGCTTCCTTGATGAAATACTCTCTCGATTTTTGGAGCCAAAAGCTTTCCTGGATATCATACCAATGTTCCAGCTCCTTTTCCAGACTTTTTTAGATTTCTCTATCACTCTCTCTAGTGCTGTCCCTGAGGTGCAAAAGTTGGTTCCCTATGTTTTCAATTTTTCCTTCTATTGAGCTGAAAGAGGTTTTTTTCCATATCTGAAGGGCATTTCTGGTGTTTTTAAGTTTTTGGGTGAAAATGAAAGCCTCAGAGCCTTTGGCCTTTGATTGCCAAATCTCAGCAATTTTATCCTTACAGGAGGGTTCTTTTTGCCAGCACTCATAGAATTTAAAATACGATTTGAATTTCTTCTGAATTACCTCGGTTTCTAGCAAGATTGGGTTGTGGTTCGATCCGATAATGGCAGATTTTGGATGATAGAATTAGGGAAACGAGACTCCCATTCCTGGTTGACTAGACCCCTATCTAGACGCTTGAGGATTAAATTATCTTTCTCCCTATTATTTGACCAGGTATACTTTGGGCCAGAGTGTTTTAATTCTATGAGGCCCGCTTCTTGGATAATGTCCGAGAAGGGATCTTTTCGGCTATCCGAGTTTTCCTGGCGATTGCTCGCATCGTCAGCCGAGAGAGTAAGATTGAGATCTCCCAGAATGATCCAAGGGTATTCGATATCCCTGCTCATTTCCAGTATGTGATCCCACTGAGCTTTTTTAGGACCATAGATGATTTCACCATATAAACAAGTTATGTAGGTTTCTTCTTCATTAGGGGAAATTTTAATTCTAAGGTTCACCAAATTTCTGACATTATACGTTATCGTGATGTCGAGGTTATCTTTCCACATAAGTGCTAGGCCGCCTGAGAGACCACGGGAAGATTGAGCCCACAAGTTAGGATAGCCGAAATGTCTTAGGTGATTTAGAGTTTTTTCCTCATTGGTCTTTGTTTCTGCTAAGAAGATGATATCCGGATTAACTTGTTTGATGGTGATTTTTAGATGATGTTTTGTTTTTATTCCTCCTAATCCTTGACAGTTCCATGAAAGGATTTTCATTTTGTGAATTTTTGTGGGCACAAAAGATCTGTTCCTTTTTCCTTGATGGTCTTTTGGTTATCTAGGGCCTGGGTAACATATTTTGGGTGATTTGGTCCAAATTGGGACTTTTTATGGAAAGAAATTGAGGCCCAATATCCGACGAACCCGGTGGATATGTTGCTGGTGTGGGTTATGGATTTGTTGGGTTTGTTGGGGTTTCCTGAATCCAAATTGGTAATGGTGGGCTGGGTTTGTTGCTGGTGTGGGTTATGGATACATGTTGGGATAATATTGTTGGGCTGGGCTGTGATGTTATGGAGGATGAGACTTTCTTTGTTAGCTTTATTGGGATTTCCTGAATGTTGAAAAGCCACTGTTAAAGCATGGGTAGGGTTGCCGGAGATGTTGTCTTGCTGGATCTTCCTGATATGAACCGGATGGATTCTGAGATTGTAACTTAGAAAGTTGCTGATTTTTGAGTAATTTTGAGGTGTTTGAGAAGTTTTCCGAGATAATTTTTGAGTATATATCTCAAGCTTCTTTTGATTGTAAGTTCTGTAGCTAAAGAAAAAAATTCTTTGGCTGTTTTGAGTGTAACATGTACTAGTTCCCCAGTTCCTGACAGACTCTAGAGTACCAAAAGGGAGGATCACAGTGTTGTGGGTTTTGGCTGTATGTTTGGAGACTATCTCCCAGAGATTGTTATTCTTTTCACAGTTTTTGGGTCTGTGATGGACAGGGTACTTCTTGAGACTAAGATTATTTTTATAATCACTCACATAAATGATATAAAGAATTTTGAAACAGTAGAAAATGTAGTTTTTTTGGGTGGGAGGGAAAATTACCTGTTCTGTGATGCTGCTTAAATGAATCCTTGGGGGTGCTCCTCCATGACTTTGAAGTGTGTAACCCCCCTTGTCTTTGTTGTCGGAAACCTGGTGGTCTGGGGTGTGAGAAACTGGTGCCTTTCAAGGGTTTCTTTGTCTCTTGTTGCCTCTGGTTTCCTGGAGGAGGTTCCAGTCATCTTCTTGGTTTGAGCAAACTGGTAGGGGATGGTGCAGTTCCTGGATTTGGCTATTGTCTGTGGTTGCTGTGGAGATATTTAGGTTGGATATGTGTGAGCTGAGAGAGGATATTGAGAAGCCTGTTTTTGGTATCTGGAAATGGGTTGCTGTGGGGTTGGGTTCACAGTTGATGGTTCTTGCAGTGGGGGTATAGGGGAACCAGGTGTGGGGTTTAATGATGGAGATGTTGGGTTTGAAGATGTGGATCACTTTTGAGTCTTCTTGCACTTTCCTTGCTCTTTCAACACATAATTCCTGGCTATGGTTGATATGAAAACAGGCATTACAAAAAGCTTTGGGTTTACCTTTGAAGAAAAATCTAACCCATCCTGTCACTCCTGCTAAGTTGCTGACTGTTATTCCTCTAGGCATAGCTTTGTCAACATCTACCTTTGTCAGCACCTTGACTATGTTGCCATGGGATGGATTGCCTGAGGGAGGATCCATCATGATCACTTTTCCTACCAAGCCTGCCATTTTTGTTGGTATCTTCTTGCCATAGAATTCTGTAGGGATTTGACTGATGTGGTTCCAGAAAAGTTGGTGCTGAAAGCTAACTTTTTTCATGTCTATGGTAGGATTCCATGGTTCCATTACCATTAGATGGTCCATGAAAGTCCATGGACCTGACTGGATGACCTCCTGGACATCCTTACTTGCTCCAAATCTGCATATGAAAAGATTGGGCCCCTCCTTTCTCACTTGCTTCATCTGGTACTTGTTCCATTTCTTATATATCTCTCATGTTACCTCAAAAGAGTCCAAATTTTCTTCTGCATAAATTTTCCCTACTATTGAGTAGCTCCAATTTATATCTTCATCTTCCCCTTCATTCTCATCACTGGATAATTCATGGCTCATGAAAACCCTGTCATCATCAGTTTCATATTTCAGAGATACTTGCTATAGCTTTTCCCTTTCCCTGGCTTGCAACATTTAGTTTGGTAACTTTGTTAGGTTGGTTATGCTCCATAGTTGAGCCTTCTCCAGTATGGATTTCCCTGATCCTGATGTCTTTAGTGTTGTTGCTACTATTTTCCATTCTTGTGTTTTTTGGGACAGTACAAGAGTTTTGCTGTTTGGTTTTTGAGGCAGTGATGTAGGAATTTTCTTGGTAGTTTTTTGAGGCAGTGAAGTAGTAATTTTCTGGGTAGTTTTTTGCTTTGTATGTGATCCAGCTGGAATGTGATGTATGAATATGTGGGGGGGCCATTTAGTCTTGTTTGAGCAGATGGTACTATGCTGATGGGATGTGGAGGTCTGATCAGTATGGGTTATGTGTTTTCTGGGATGGGACAAAGCATTGACTTTCAGAGAAAGTTGATTTTCCTTTGTGATGGATGCAGGGTAGGTTGGCGGCTCATGTAGGGTTATGGAGTGTAGATTATGTACTGAATAGAAAGTACAACTATGGAATGGAATGGCGGTGATGTTGATTGGAAGAGTATTGATGGGTACCTGGATTATCTGTTGGGCAAAAGTTGTTGGAGCAAATTTATTCCTGTAACAAGGAAACAAACCAAAACACCAGAAGCTTTGCAAATGTTAACGTTAGCGCAAATATCACATTTTTCAGACAATCACTCAAAACACAGATAAGAGGAGTCGCCTGTTCTACAGACTGCCCTTAACTCGATATTTGCCAGGTACACTTTAGAAAAGTGTTGCTATACCTTTTAGAGTTGGCAAATCGAATCCAGGATAAAACCTCTTGATACCAACCCAGCTAGCAAAGCTCGTTGGCCCGTTGTGAACTTAACAGTAGAATAAGAATTATTTTTTTAAAAATAAAACTATGTGCGCACAACAAAGCGAGAAGAGGGGAAAAGACGACAGGATAGTAGCTGCGTATGGGGTAAATGAAAATGAGATTTTTCTTTTTCTTTTATAGGAGAAGAAAACCGTTTTGGAATTCAAATGGTTAGAATAATTAATTCAAAATATTTAATTCAATAATTAATTCTAAAATTTAATTCAAAATTTTAATTCAAAATTTTAATTCAAAATAATAAGTTCAAATAATAAATTCAAATATTTAATTCCAAATATTTAATTCAAAATATTAAGTTCAAATATTAATTTAAATGAATTTAATAAAATGACTCTTGATAGACACACGCTGGCACACGCTAGGCACACGCCATGCACGCGCTGGCTCACGCTGGCACACACCGGTTCATGCAAAAACACACGCACATGTGCGAATTTTCCCACTAGCCCATTCCCTTAGTCCATGTCCAATCCACAAATCTTTTCCCTTAGAAGCAACTTTAGTGGTAATATAGATGGACTTCATCCTTTGTTTATCCCATGTGGGACAAACCAAAGGTTTCTCATTCACATAGAAGTGAAAAGTGGATTTGTTATTTCCACCCTAATATAGGCTAGTGACCCTTTGGTCCCATCAAGATAAATTAGGTAACAAAACAATTTTTGGTAATAAATCACTTTTAATTCCAACAATCCCCCACATGAATGAAGAAAGCGATAAATCAGAAAACCGGAAAACGAGAAATACCTCTTAAGCAATAGGTGACCATATGGAATTGAACCTTTGCTTAGTGAGAAGTACCGGAACTACTTGATGGACAGTGAACGCGATGTCTTGAACTGCCATCGTTTGGTGTAATTCATCAATAGCTCCTTACGCGAGATATCTCTCAAGAGTGCTGTTAAGTTCACGCCGTTGTGTCCGTTTTGGCCCTCGACATATCCCGTTTCTCAGAATGCTCTAGAGAATTAGCTCAGTTCTCATAGGAAGCGACCCACTTCCTCATTCAGATAGGTGAGTTCTATCAAGAGTGTTAACTGCTACACCCCATTTCAATCTTAAATTGAAACTATAGAACTCATTAAGACTTTATTATAAGTCATCCTCGCATGCAGTCACACTATCACGTCTACACCATAGGGAAGGGACAGAGAAATTAATTCTCTGATAGTGTTTAATTTTTACCCGCCATAAATTAGTTGTCTCATTCAAAACCTTGATCTTGGGATCTCCAGTCAGCAAGGTTGAGTATCCTTCATGGAAAGTTTTAATTGATGAGCTTAAGTCCCATCCCCCTCGATGCATTACTAACTATCTCCTTGGACAAGCCTTTCGTCAAAGGGTCCGCGATATTCTCCTTAGACCTCACAAAGTCAACAGAAATAACGCCATTCGAGATTAGTTGTTTTAGAGAATTGTGTCTTCTCCGAATATGAATGGATTTTCCATTATAATTGCTATTTTTAGCATTAGCTATTGCAGCTTGACAATCGCAATGTATAGATATAGCTGGCACAGGCCTATGCCAGAGAGGAATGTCTTCTAAAAAGCATCTTAGCCAAGCGGCTTCCTCTCCTGCTTTATCTAACGCAATAAACTCGGATTCCATAGTGGGCCGAGCGATACAGGTCTGTTTGGAACTCTTCCAAGACACTGATCCACATCTTAGAGTAAAAACGTATCCACTCGTAGATTTTAGACTCCTCTGAGTCTGCTATCCAGTTTGCATTACAATGTCCTTTAAGGACTGTAGAGTATATCTTATAACTCAAACAAAGTTTAAAGTGTATTTTCGATACCTTAACACTCTAAAAAGTGCATCCCAATGCTCCTATCAAACTGGTTATATTTTCTAAGTACAGATTCAATGTAATGAGATTGACTAAGACTATATCTATTAGACTCTCTTCTAATGTTCATCCCTAAGATTACATCTGAGGGACCTAAGTCTTTCATGTCAAGTTCTCATTCAACATGTTCTTAGTGGAATAAATTACATCTATGGTTGTATCCAGTATAAGCATATCATCAAAATACACACATACAATCACACATGCATCAATGACAATTTTATTGTAAACACACTTGTCAGATTTATTTATTTTAAAAAATCCACTAGAGAACATTACATGATCAAAATTTTCATGTTCTAAAAGATTTTTTTCTGTTCTAAATCTTTTGCCTCTTCTAGGCTCAACTTCATCTTCTTATAGAAGTATTGTCTGACCAGTAGAAAGGACATCTAGGGGATCAATACATATCATGCGAGATTCAGATTTCAAAGGAAAATAATTTTTCCAATGAACATAACATACCTAGATTCCATATTGGTATTCAGACCAATTTCTAAAATATCAGAACTCACAACCCTAACCTTATGTAGTGTGTTCATGATATCCTATTAAGACACAATCAACAGTTTTGGGGTCATATCTATGTCCTCTTAGGTGGAGGGATAGAAACCTTAGTCAAGCACCCCCCACATTTTTGAAGTATGCAAAATAGGGTTGTCTGCCTTTCTATAATTCATTTGGAGACATATCTGATCCTTTAATAAGTACTTTGTTCAGGACATGGCAAGCTGAAAGGACAGCCTCCCCCCACAAGTTCGCAGGTAGTCCTGAACTAATTCATGATTTTATCATCTCCTTAAGGGATTATAATTTCACCTCTAGTTTGAACTGAGTTCAAGTCAACTAGGTCTGAGGAATTAATTCTAAGGGCTTAGAATATTTCTTGAACATTTCTTCTTATAAGACATTTTAGCATATTTAGATTTTATGCAAATTTAACCTTTATGTACACTTTCCAAATTAAATTTGGGAATGCATCCTATGCTCGCCAGATTGTTTATTGAATAACATGACAAAGTCTGCCAAGTCCAACATTCAATGACACACAAACATAAAAGGAATCAATTTTATTTATTTAAAATGAGGTTACATCTAATTTGTAAAAACCCACTGTCTTATAGCTCTTTCCACCTAGTTACACTATCAAATATATTACAAGATACAAGAATTTTACAGATGTCCGGAACATGAACAATTTCTTCAATGTGAGAATTTTGCCAAAAATTGAGCTTCAGCCCAACTTTGTCTTTTTCCGCAACCTATGCTGCGGACGAGTTACCCATATAGAGCTTTTCTCCTTCCCCTATCTTCTGATAGGAGGTGAACACATCTTTGTTTCCACAGACATGCTTGGTAGCACCAGAGTCTACCCACCAGTCTCTCACAATGGTTACCAGATTGACTTCCGACACTGTACCAAAAACCTTGTTCTTGTTGTTTTTCATAACAATTAGCATTATTTTATTTTATTTCTCTATAAATAAAATCCTTACGATTTCTATAAAATATTGCCTAATTTTAATATGAATATGATTTATTTATAATCAAATAATAACCACTCTACGCATGCTTCATGTAAAATCATTTTAGTGCATGATAACTACGTTTTATTATGCGTATAATAATTGTCTTGATTTTATGCATTAAATTTAGTGTATAAATTTTAGTGCATCTCAACGTTTCACCAAACGTGTCCTACGGTTGTTAAATTTAGTGTTTTAACCGTTTTAATAATATCAAGACAGCATGCATACGATTCATATATTAAAAATATATTATGATTATAATTAATAAATCATACCTGTATATTATGATTCGTTCATATTCTGTTGCTTCCTTTAGAACGACCAAGAAAACTGCCTCCGAAAATTCCGCAATTTAACGACCAAGAAAATTGCCTCCGAAAACCACCAGAAGCAGATAACCCAGATTCATAATCAAACACGAATTGAACACCTTCCTCTGACGAAAACGAATAAAAATAAACAATCCCCGAATGACCATCTTTCTATGACTTAAACCCGAGCCCAACCCAAATTAAGTGTCTAAGTCCATTTAGTCATCCCTTCTAATTTTGTTGAGCACAATTAGTAGAGATGAAAGAAACTCTAGAGAAGCATGTGAGTCACATGTGTGCCATATGAAGGAAGGGCAAAAGGTCTTTTCTCAGATTTTTGTTTTAACCCTAGCAAATCACCTTCTTCTCTGCTAGTTCTTCCCTTCACAACCACCAGCGAGTTCTTCTCCACATACATATCATCGATCTTCTTTTCTCTTAATCTAACGAGACCCGACAGCAGAACCCGAATAAATTAACAACTAATCAATTTCGGTTCCCCTACAGACTGATTCTCTCAAAGAGAAAAATCAGGTTAATGCTTGCTGCCTCCATTAATGGCGGTAATCAAACAGGTTTTGTAATTTTTACTCTTGAGGATCATCATCACCAACGACACCAAGTACAAGCAACATCTGACCAGAACTCAATTGAGCTCACATGTGAAGTCCCAAACGCAACAGGAAGTGCTCCAGCACCGATCTCCACTAGTTAACCATTTTGGCGTTCCATTTGTTTCTTTACGTTTCAATTTTGAGTTACGAATGAAGTCGTATAACATTTCTTTTGTCATAACTATGAATTACTTTGAATGGAACCAAAAGCAACTCCAGTAATAGCTCTTACATGATGCTTAGGGTAATAGTGCTGTTAAGTTTAAAATCCTCTACAAAACGAAGACACAATTCTCTGTGGGGAATTAACGTTCGATTGATGTTCTTTCTTCTTCTCTTTTTGGTCTCGATTCTTTTGCTGTCTTGCCCAAAAACCACCAAATCCTCAACAATCACAACCAACTATAAGAACCCATCTTCTTATTTCTTCTCTAATCGATTTCTACCTATTTCGAAATTCATCAAACCTGAGAAATTATTAAACGAATCCATCGAAATCTGACTATTATTACTACTATCCAAGAAACCCCCTTCTATATGAACAGGTGTTGCTGATGATGAAGAAGAACCCCCAATAATTGACACCCTTATCTCTAACTGGGTAATTAAACTCCATTCCCAAAGCCCTCAGATTTCTCCAAAATGAAAACTTCATCCTTTCCTCATTGGTTTGCAGAATTTATAACCCTCTGTGATAACTTCAGAAATAACCTTTATTGATGGGAAATAACAAACTTCATTCGTAGGAAAACCGACCAAACAAGATTAACACTAAAGAACCAAACAGACAACCTGTGAGTAGAAATCAAAGTTTTCAATTCAATGAAAACACCTCGATTCAGCCCTGCTCTATGAGGAAGTCGACCCCAATCTCCGGGACCATACTTTTCGATATATCTCTTAAGTCGTAGGTCATCAGCTTCAGACCATACTATTGTTTAGTTGTACTTCTTTGACACTGACATCCCTGTTGGAGAAAATTACTGAGAGAAACAGTAGAAGAACAAAAATGGCGACAACTTTTCTTCTTTTGGAATGTGTTCCGTCTTCAGCTTTGCACGCCCAAAAATTATTTCTCGTTTTCCATTGTTACAGAAGAACAAATATCGAGTTAAGATTGTTGGAGCAAATTTATTCCTGTAACAAGGAAACAAACCAAAACACCAGAAGCTTTGCAAATGTTAACGTTAGCGCAAATATCACATTTTTCAGACAATCACTCAAAACACAGATAAGAGGAGTCGCCTGTTCTACAGACTGCCCTTAACTCGATATTTGCCAGGTACACTTTAGAAAAGTGTTGCTATACCTTTTAGAGTTGACAAATCGAATCCAGGATAAAACCTCTTGATACCAACCCAGCTAGCAA
>JAJJMC010005337.1:0-10238 GCA_023531435.1 Papaver californicum
TCAAACACATCTGTCCATGGCTAAAAATTAGTTAATACAGCTTTAAACAGCCCAACTATTTGGCAGTTGCAAGTTTTGTAGCTTAAACTCTTAAAGCGACTAAAATATTGGGCTCTTGCTAACATTTAGAGCAACCAATTTATTTTGTTGTTGCTACGAGTTTGTGCCTCAAAGTAAATAACAACATGATCACTTTTTTAGCTGATATAAATTACTTGAACAAAGGATCTAGCGATTAAAGATATTTTTTTGTGGCTAAATAAAAATGGACATTGGTTTATAGCCGTCAAAATTTTTGGCAGTTGCAATTTTGGATGCTTTAACTCTTACAACGAGTAAAGTTCTAAGATCTTGCTAATATTTCGGTCGTTTAAACCTGTTTTTCTTGTAGTGAGTAAAGTCTTGCTAAAACACCGACGAATGGAGCTGTGTTGGCGGTTGCGGGTTCAGCTTGTTGGTAGTTACTTCTGGAGTCATCGTATGTATCTGATAAACCAGGACCTCCAACAAGTGCACCCTCCAGAACATTAGGATTTGGTGCATCTTTGTTAAACCAGTCAAAACCTCCCTTACAAGTCACTGGTGTTGTATCATTCTTGATCGACACAATTGAAGCCCCTCTGTGATGAACTTTTACTGGATAACTTGATCCCATTCCCACCATGTAACTCATATTTTTGGGGTTTGAACCTAAAATGTAGTCCACCTTCAAGCAACACATCAAGTAAAGGTCGTTAGCTTCGTACGAAACAATTAAAGATGGATCAAAGGAATGTTTAAAAGTAGAATATAATACCTGTGATCTGACAAAGCCGATAAGTTCATCAGGAGTAGCTTCATACGATGGGCAATAGAGAGGAGACTCTGCGTACCTTAGGTAGTCGGAATAAACAGTGGTGATAAAGATGGCAGCAGTAACGTACTGAATATCATTCCAATCTTGCCAATAGAGTAATCCTCCTCCAGACTTTTGAACTTTCTGGTTACCCCTCTGAATGACGTCGCAAACAAACTCTTCGACATTACTTTTGTATTGTACAATTTTGCCAGAGTTTTCTATTTTCCCTAGCAAAACAAGCTGAAACCAAAGGAATATAATCATCATCTTCGTCATAAATTAAATGTGCAATTTATAATTGAAATAAGTTTAACAAGTATATACCTTAGCCACTAGGGCGTAAGCCCCAACGTATTTATCATCCCAACAAAATGTGAGATGAGCGCCACCAATGTCTGCATCCTCAAGATCATATAAGAACTCATTCTCCTCAGTGGCATGGTAAAGCCAAGCTGCTGCCCACACCAATTCATCCTGATAATAATAGAAAAAAATAAATTAAAAGATCAATTGTACATCGATAACAAGAATTTCAATGGCTAAATGGTTTACTATTTTTTTTACCTGGAATCCACTGCTAGTGTAAAATGGTGATGCTGGGATGGTGTTGTGGTAAAGTCCTTGGTGATCACGAGCGAACACGTAGAGCTGCAATAAAGAAAGGTAATTAGACCTAATATATGATGATACTAGCTAGCTACTTTTAAAGCACGTCAAGAGTGGATCATCACTAACCGATCTAGCATGGTCTAGAAGTAAAGTAGAATAACTTTCATTATGTGTCTTGAAAACAATAGATGCAGCAGCCAAGGCAGCCGAGGTTTCACCAGCTAAGTCAGATCCAGGATGCTCAGCATCGATTTTATAAGCAGTCCTTGGTGTAGTCATATCTTCCGGTCTTTGCCAGCACTCGTGGTCAGGTTGACCTTCTCCAACTTGACCGTAGAGAACATCCGGCTGTATATGAGCTTTCATCAAGTACTCAGTCCCCCATTTTATTGCATCATAGGCATTAAAAAGTTCTCCCCTTCCTGATAGTTGGCTTTCATATTCAATAACACTCCATGAAAGCATTGTAATTGTGAATGCCATTGGAAGCCCAAATTTCACATTGTCACCAGCGTCATAGTATCCTCCAGTAAGATCAACCTGTAAGTCAAACAACATAATTGTTAGCCGCACATCCGACAGTTTTATCTAAGGTTATCTCTATAAAATTTCAGTGAATAAAAGAATGACAAGGATGAACTTACACCAACGTCGGTACCATCATTTAGACCGGAATCGCCTCTCCATGTGACTCTCTGAGTAGTAGGTAACTTGCCAGACCTTTGAGACTCGTAATACAGTATAGATTTTGTAAGTGCTGCGCGATAATCAACTTGACCAGCAACTATTTGAAGCAACAATAAAACAGAAAAGCAAAATCCTAAAGTATGTTGATGCATTCTGTCAGGAAGTGAACAGCACAAGATGCAGACTGAATTCTGAAAACAAAGAAGAAAACCTTGACGAGATGATAAGAAATCAAGCCCAAGGATTAGCAAATTTATAGGGAGGAGGGTGTGTACTGATAAGGCATTGTCTGATAATTACAGAGAGGAATAATCTACACAACTTAATGCAGTATTAATTATGATAATCCAACATAATAATCTTGCCTTTTTCTTCTTTCTTTTTCTGTTTTGAGAATTAAATTGGTTGCCATTTTTTATTGAATTTGCTTCAAATGTACACTCATATTTGATGTGATTAATGAATAGTCTTAATTTGCACGATGGTTCATACAAATTAATATGTTTTATGTTGAAAAGTAATTCCTTATCAGAAGAAATCCTATATATTAAAATAAAGGTAGGAATCAAGGACAATAATATTCAGAATAATATATAGTGAATGTAATCTAGTTAAGTATGGTAATAGTATATGTTGCCAACTATAAGAGTCTGTTACCAAACTAAGAGTTGGAACAAGAAGAAAAGTCTTGTAACCTCTGAGTTCTTCTAATAAACCAAGTTACAGTATCTATTCAATTTAATATTTCCTACAGATTGGTATCAGAGCCTAGGGAAGAATGGGCAAAGACGACAAGCAAAGTTATGAACCAGAATCCGATGGAGAAAATTACGATGTTTGGTGTGTGAGAATGAAAACATTTTTCATCTCACAAGATCTCTTGGAGTATGTACACTACAAGAAAAATGGGTTTAAGCGACCGATATCTTAACAAGAGCTCGGAATTTTAGTCGCTTTAATAGTTTAAACATCTAAAATTGCAACTGTCAGAAATTTTGACGGCTATAAACCTGTGTCCACTATTATTTAGCAACGAAAAAATATATTTAATCGCTAGATCCTTTGTTCAAGTAATTTATAGGAGCTAAAAAAGTGATCATGTAGTTATTTAGTTTAAGGCACAGACTCGTAGCAACAACAAAATAAATTAGTTGCTCTAAATGTTAGCAAGAGCCCAAAATTTTAGTCGCTTTTATAGTTTAAGCAACAAAACTTGCAACTGCCAAATAGTTTGGCTGCTTTAAATCTGTGTCAACTAATTTTTAGCCATAGCCAGTTGTGTTTGATCGTTATATCCTTTTTCCAAGTAATCTATATATCTAAAAAAGTGCTCATGTAGCTCTTTACTTTAAGGCACATACTCGTAGCAACAGAAAATTAAATGGTTGCTCTAAATGTTAGCAAGAGCCCAAAATTTTAGTCGTTTTAAGGGTTTAAGCTACAAAACTTGCAACTGCCAAATAGTTTGGCTGCTTTAAATTTGTGTCAATTAATTTTTAGCCATTGCCAGATGTGTTTGGTCGTTATATCATTTTTTCAAGTAATCTATATAACATCTAAAAAAGTGCTCGTGTAGCTCTTTATTTTGAGACACATACTCGTAGCAACAAAAAAATGAATTACTTGGTAAAATCTCTCCCAACAACTAAGTTTAAGCAGCCACCACCATTTTAAAAGAGAAGTCAATTTTTGAAGTAGACACTTGAAATCAGATTATGTCCCAAATCTCCATCCCCTCTTCACGGGTGAAGCTTGATTCATAAGCCTGAGATTTTTTATGCCCAAACCACCTTCTTTAATGGGTAAGTACATCTTCTCCCATTTGACTAGGTGAATTTTCTTTCCACCAGCGTCCCTAATGAAGTTACGCATCAGCCTTTCAAGCACCTTAATAACTGAAGCTGGGGCTTGAGAAATGGAAAAATAGTAAACTACTAGACCAGAGAGGGATGCTTTAACTAGCACTATTTGACCAACCCTATTCAGTAATTTTTTTACTTTCCAAACACTCAATTTTTGTTCAAACTTCTCTACAACGGGATCTCATTGAGATGTTGATCTAGATTTTGCTCCAAGAGGCATTCCTAGATAAGACAAAGGATGAGATTCAGTGAGAAACCCTAGATTTGCATCCCCTTGATTGATCTCAGGAACATCCCCAACTTTGGTAAGCTTTATCTTAGACTGATTTACTCGAAACCCCGAAACTGACTCTATACATTTTAGTAGTATCATGAGGTTGCAAAGCTCTTCCCATGATGGCTTGAGGAAGAATACTGAGTCATCGGCGTAGTGTAAATACGAGATGGTTGAATCTCCATGATGATTCGAGAATCTATTGAATAATCCATTCTGTTTAGCAGTACTGATTGTCTTGGATAAACCCTCCATTGCTAAAACAAAAAAAAAGATGGGATAATGGATCCCCTTGCCGCAGTCCACGAGAAAAAGAGAATTTTCCGGAAGGTGAGTTGTTGAGAAGTACTAAAAAAGTGGGAGATCCATAACAAAATTTTAGCCAACTCATCCACTTTGGTTGAAAACCCATCTTACGAAGAATGGCTTCCAAAAAAGACTAACTTACCCTTTCGAGATCAACTTTGCATATTAGGCCAGGTAGTTTTGACTTGAGACGAGAGTCTACAATCTCGTTTGCAACCAGCTCGCCATCAATGATTTTCCTCTGTGATATAAAACCCGTTTGACAAGGATCAACGAGCTTCGTCATCATTGATTGAAGCCTAGTAGCTAAAACTTTAGCTATAACCTTGCATATGCTAGTCAGCAAGCTTTTGGGCATATAGTCTTTAACTGATTCCACATGGTTCTTCTTAGGAATTACGACTATGTAAGTCGAATCATGTCGAATGTCCATAAAGCTGGTGTACGAGAATTACTTCACAACCTCCATGAAGTCACCGCCTATGAAACTCCAGCATTTTTGGAAGAAAGCAATGCGGTACCCATCTGGTTCGGGGGATCTATCATCACCAAGGGACTTAATTGCAGCGAGAATTTCTATTTTATAAGTGTCAGCTTCCAAGATTTCGCTATCTTCAAAGGATACAAATGGAAAATTAAGGTTACTAGGAGTAGGGCACTGGTGGAATTCTTCGGTGAATAGTGAGGTGTATAAGTCTACATTGTGAGTTTTGATTTCCACTTTGTCAGACGATAACGATCCATTGACGTAGAGTTGCTTGATTCTATTCGACCTACGACGTAAAGAAGCTAAATTAAGCAAAAGCAATGTATTCCTATCCCCATATTTAAGCCAATTATTGCGTGATTTTTTTCCCAAGATATTGATTGTTTCTTACTGAGGTGCTCACCTTAGCATCATCCCTTTGAATGAACTGAGGTGGTGGGATAAATCCAACTGTACAGACATGTACCGAAGGAAAATATATACTGAAGGAAAAAGTGTATGATCCCATAGTACATATTGGTACGTACTCAAAGAAAATAGGTATTGAAGAAAAAAAATTGTATGATCCGACAATACATATTGATATGTACCAAGGAAAAATATGTACTGAAGGAAATAGAGTAGATGATCCAACAGTAGATATTGATCCAAGTGTACATATTGATATGTATTGAAGGAAAAAAGTGTATTATCCCATAATACATATTAATATGTATTGTAGGATCATGCAAAATCTACAAAAAAAGAATATGGTGATTTAATCAACCAAATATCTTATATCTTCAGAATAAACAAAAATAACATCAGATCGACTAACATATATTATTTGAAGAGATAAACCTTTTTTTTCAACATTGAGCATCAGATCCAGATGAAAAAAGAAGATTCAGAAGTCTAAATATAAACCCAAAATCGATGAATATGTATCTTCTTCTTCTTCTTCACCGTCAGTTGATTCTCTTTTATTTTAGATATAGAAACAAAGCATATTAGAATAATTTCGAAATGAATTAGAAGAAAACACAAAATTTAGGTTAAAAATTAAAAATTGTTTGCTTTCAAAAATTTATATATAACTTTGTAAATTAAATCACGCTTATTATAAATCTAAAATCAATTATAATACAAAAGAATTGAGTTTGAATTCGCGTTAAATCGTCTCTTTATTTGAGCAGATCTCGATAGAGGATTTATTTGCAATTGAAAAATCAAAAAAGATCTAAGAAGATCTCCCGCTCTCTCTGTTTAGAACAAATATTATAGACAAAAGGATAATTTTTGTATTTAGAAAAACATACTATAAAATGACACACGTATTTAGTGTTGGGAATAAATTTATTTTGGTCCAAACATATTTTTAGACCACTGGTTATTTATTAGTTTATACGGATTGATTCTTTAATTTGGTATAAATTAATTTGATGGATGATATATTTCAAATCAAAATTCCTTTACACAATAGTATGATTGATATGAATTTCCCATTGTTGTATACAATAAGATTTAAATCGGTTAACTTTATTATTAATATCTATTTGAGTTAGAACGAGTATTCAATTATCTTATTGAATATTTTATTTTTGATTGTTACATTTATTTTGTTATGTTCAAATTATAATCAAGGCTATGCTGTAATAACTTAATTATTTTTAAATTAAAGTATTTTATTTAGTTTTAGAACTAAATTTTTGCTAATGTTTGACATTTACCTAATTTTTTTAGAAAAAAGATAAAATTTACCAATCCATCCCCATTCAATCCGTCCATCCACGGATATCAAATCCACTAGATGATAAACTGAGGTGGATGAAAATCTTAAAATCCATCGTTTAGATAGACTAGACGCGGATGATGCAAATTTTGTATCCGCCTATTTATTGTTTACCTCTACTTTTCAATGAAAAGTTTTGAATTAAACTTAAATAATACTTAAATAAAATAATCAACTGGGTCCATCCATATTTAATCAGCACATGTATTGGATCCAAATTATTGGATAGCGGGTTGGATGTGGATGACTAAATTGAAATCAACATATGGGTGAATAATTAAGGATGGGATGAAATTCATTGGATCCTAGCCGCTGTTAAGGCCTAGTTTTTCCTCATGGTCATGGGCTTATGACACATTTCTTGTACACTAGTTGGCAGTTGGATTCTGGCCCAATTCAATGACAACACCTTGTTAAGATATCTACTCGTTTTTCTTAAATTTAGTGGCACATTATTGAGTTTTTCTCTCCGGAGACTATTTTCTTTTCATAATATTTTTTTGTTTAGAACAACTGAGTTTTGATAAGTTTTTCGGCAATTTTTGTGCAAAACATTTCAGAAAACATCCGGTCATATTGTGCAAGATTTTGACGAATATAATAGTCAATATTTGGCTCGATTTGGCCACTCTAGTTGAGATAACTTATACTATTAGCAACATCCATCTTTAATTCCGGATATTTACGAGAGATTCCAATTTCGTTTTGTTTATGATAATTTCAGGACCCAAGTCACCAGGAAATGATATTGATGTGTATCTGCAATTATTAATAGAGGAGTTGAAGAATTTATGGAAGCCCGGTATTCTCATTTATGATGCTTTAAAGAAAGATTTCTTTCTGTGTCGTGCAGTATCACTGGGTATTATTAGCGATTTCACTGCCCTATCCATGCTTTCTGGATGGAGTACCAAAGGACAATATACATGTCCGTGCTGCAATAGTGACACAACCATGGCATATATGTTTGTAACAGATTCCATTATTCACTTCGATTAAGCAACGAAGGTAAGAGCGAAACTTGTACTTATTTTGGATTGCTTTCCTTTTATGCCAAACTCTTGTAATTTTGTCAAAATTTTATTTGTAGGTAAGTGGTGTTACATGTTTCACCGCCATTTCTTGCCAATGGATCAGAAATGACGCAATCACAGGGCAGTCTTCAATGGAAGAAAAAAAACGGCCACCACCAAAGCTATTAAAGAGGGCTGAAATACTTGAGCAGTTGGATCAACTAGAGCAAGTCGAGTTTGGTAAGAATGGCAATCAACAAAGTCTATTAGAAAAGATACCCTTTGATCACAATTGGAAGGAGATTAGTATTTTCCAGCTGGAATTACCCTACGTGCGCTCGATTTTATTGTTTCATAGTCTTGATGTGATGTCGAGAAGAATGTTTGTGATATTCTGATGGGGACTATACTGAAGGTCAATGGGAAGACAAAAGACAATATAAAATCCCGATTTGACCTATATGGGATGGGTATACGGAAGGACTTATGGGCGACGAGAATAGGGGATAAGTATAGGGTGCCAAACGCCTCATGCGTGATGTCGAATACCGAGAAGGATTCTTTTTGTAGATTTTTTAAGGAAATTAAGGTTCCGGACGGGTATGCATCAAACATTTCTCATTGTGTAAACCTTAAAGAGCGAAGGCTTATAGGTCTAAAAAGTCACGATTGCCATGTTCTATTGGAACATTTGTTGCCGATAGCAATTCGTGGAAATTTGCCAGAAGATGTGTGTGGAGCAGTGATTGAGTTATGTATGTTTTTCAAAGTGTTGTGTGCTACGGTCCTTAATATGGCTGATTTAGAAAAACTGCAGGACAATATTGCAATCACATTGTGCAAGTTAGAAAGGATATTCCTCCATCTTTTTTTGTCGTGATGATGCACTTGCTTATTCATCTACTAGAACAAGCAAAGGGTGGTGGTCCAGTGCAGTATCGTTGGACGTATCAGATTGAGAGGTACGAAGTATCAATGTCATTTTCCTTAGAAATTTTACCTTTTTCTGAACACATACTAGTCGCAGTTGCAATTATGTGATTTGTGTATGTCTGGAACACATACAAACCTTTCTATGCTATGTATCAGGTTCTTGCGGTAGTTAAAGTGTTATGCGTGGAATAAAGCTTATCATGAAGGCTCGATGGCGAAACGGCCAATAATAGGAGAATCTCTCGTTTTAATTGGGTGCCATATGAATAGTGTAGCTACGAAGTTTAATCAACATAGTAGAAACGAGGATAACACTCGATTTCAATCATCAGTTATAAGTTGTCTGTTTTCAGACAAACCGGTGAATTTCAAGGTAAAAAACATATGGCGTCGATTTCAGAGGAAGAGTTCCACAAAATGAAATTCGTTGTTCTCAAGAATTGCGATGAAGTGCACCAATATGAGGAGTACATGTTCTCTACTTGCTATTTTATCGTTATAAAAATGCTAAAATCGAAGATTGTTCTCATGCACATGTGATTTGCATAATTTTCTTATGGCATTATATACAGTGAGCACAAAGCTATGCTTCAAGGAACTAGCAACGTACATAAAAAACACACTCAAGATAGATGGTTTGAAACTAAAGGAAGTCTCAGTTCAATACTATTAACACGTTTATTTCGCCACACAAACAGATTTCTGACTTTGGTGGGATTTTTTCTGTAACGAACAAATTACCTAACTGCACAAAGAGACCGGTCAGGTGACTGAATAACTATTATCATTGGCCGGAGGTCCTTGTAGAGAATCTTTGGTTTTCAACGTTTACACGGTCAATGGGTACCGCTTTCATACAAAATGCTGGGAGCATCGAAAAAATGACACAAAACGCTGGAGTATGTGTAACCATCGAGAAGGATTATTTTGGAGTGCTAACTTATATTATAGAGCTGAGGTATGTGGGTAGCTTCCGTGTTGTTCTTTTCAAATGTGATTGGTGGGATGTAGATAGTGATAGGGGATGCAGGAAAGATTAGAATGGAGTTGTTACGGCTGTTGATAAAACCATAAGTTGTTGGCAAGATAAACCATATGTGTTACCATCTCAAGTATCACAGGTAATGTATGTGAATGAAGAACAAGGGTCCCAATGGCAAATGGTGATAAAACTAAAACCTCAGAACTATTATGATATGTCGGTGCGTGATATTAATACAGATTCGAGTCCAAGTGAAGCAACCCAGGATTTGTACTCGACTTATTTAATGGAAGATGTACAACGTGAACCGCAGCAGGATGATGATGATAATTTTCTTTGGGGTAAGACTGATGTTCCTGATGAAACCATCAATTATGTTGCGCCAGAACAAGGTCGTGCGATAGCTGTCGATCAAGATGATGTTGATATTGAAAGTGTCTATACTACTAGTGATGATGATGATTTGCTCGAATTTG
>JAJJMC010005343.1:0-51026 GCA_023531435.1 Papaver californicum
CGACGGCTGGAGCTGCTTGCTGAAGTAGAAAGGCTTGCAAGATCACTTCAACTGCCAGAAGATGTGGGATACACATGTGAAACTGCTGGATAATTTTGGTTGCCTCATGTCTACTCACGATGGGAACAGTTTTTAGCAGCTTGCGCACAAAATCAAGATAAGCCCACATTTATCGAAGAGCGGTTTCCATTTGGTGAGTACTTCTCCAACACAGTTCAACCTGTCTTCTCAGGCCAGTCCTTTGAAAAAGACTTGCATGCAACAAAAGGATGTTTCCGTCATCTCCAAACAATTTTTCAAGAACTTGAAGAGTGTAGAGCTTTTGAATTGCTCAAGTCTGCGGCTGACAGGGCAAATTATCTGATGACCAAACAAGCAAAGATTGTGGCCATGACCTGCACTCATGCGGCTCACAAGAGGAAGGACTTCCCTTCAGCTGTGATTTAAGTATGATAACTTGCTTATGGAAGAAAGCGCAGAGATTTTTGAGATTAAGACTTTCATTCTCATGGTACTTCAGAGGCAGGAGGATGGTTATGCACGTCTCAAACGCTGCATATTGATTGGTGATCGCCACCAGTTGCCTCCAGTTGTGAAGAATATGACTTTCCAGAAATACAGCCACATGGACCAGAGCTTGTTTACTAGATTTGTTCGTCTAGGTATACCGTATATTGAGCTTAACGCTCAAGGGAGAGCCAGGCCAAATATAGCCAAGCTGTACTACTGGAGATACAGGGATCTTGGAAACCTGCCAATTGTGCGAGAGCAAGCTATATTTCATACAGCAAATGCCGGATTTGGTTATGATTATCAGCTGGTAGATGTTCCTGACTACAACGGTAGAGGTGAAAGTTCTCCATCTCCTTAGTTTTACCAAAATGAAGGAGAGGCCGAGTATATAGTAAGTGTGTACATCTACATGCGCTTGTTAGGTCATCCTGCAAGTAAGATTTCCATATTGACAACCTACAACGGTCAGAAACTACTGATTCGTGATGTTATCTCTAGACGTTGCTCACATCCCTTCATTGGTTTACTTAACAAGGTTCGTTTCGGAAACAATCTTATTTTACTTTAGTTGTCTTTTCTGTCTTTGCTTGTTATTTCTCATGCACTAACTCACCTGGAACTTATTGATCATTTTGTCAGGTTATCACAGTTGACAAGTTTCAAGGTCAGCTGAGTGACTTCATATTACTGTCTCTTTTCCGTACTCGCTTGGCTGGGCATCTTCGTGATGTGAGAAGATTGATTGTTGCCATGTCTCGTGCAAGACTTGGAATATATGTTTTTTGTCGTCTCTCACTGTTTGAACAGTGTTACGAACTACAACCCACCTTCCAACTTCTTCTTCAAAGACCTGATCAGCTGGGATTAACCTTGGACGAGATGACTTCAATTACAGAACGTGATGTTGGAGATACTGGAAGGGCCAGTTATGTTAGTGGCATTGAAGAAATGGCTAGTATTGTTGATGTAAAAATGCATCAGGCCTATGAGGCTAACCAGGTCAATCACTCATGAGGCTAACGGTCAATCACTCATATCAACAGTTCAGATTTGATCCTTCTGGTGGAGGGTTTTTAGTCTTTTATGGAGCAGAATTCAGAGTTGGAAGGTGGGTTGTAGTTCGTAACACTGTTCAAACAGTGAGCAACGACAAAAAACATATATACCAAGTCTCGCACGAGACATGGCGACAATCAATCTTCTGACATCACGAGACATGGTTTTTAGTCTTTTGTGGATGGTCAATACATGTCAGTGCAGAATTCAGAGTGGTATTTGTAAAATCCTCTGAGAATGAAGAAGCTGAGTTTGGCCTTCTAAAGAAACTTTTTTTTTTTTTTTTTTTTTTTTTTTTTTTTTTTTTTGTAGAAAGCAAATATATCAAATCTTTTGGTTGGTTATGGAGCATCCCAGTATTGGACTGATGACAAAAGGGAGCAACAGTACTCCAATTAACAACATGATTATAATTCCTTGCTTCTTTAGTTTAAACGCCTGCTACTATATTAGCTTCCCTAGGAACACAATTAAATACCCAAAAAGTTCTGTTTGTGTGCCCAGTTTCTTAGTTTCATTTAGAATGGATTCACAATGCCGTAAGAATTCTATTATTTGTACCATTTAAGTACTCATAAACTCTCTTACAATCTCCTTCGATACTGAAACTTGATAACCCTGCTTCGTACAGCTGCTTCTAAATCTGCTACTGCTTCTGCCTCTTCTGTGCTGGAAGTGACTCTAGGTCCTGCTCTTTCTCCTTCCATGGTACCACATGATTACCAACAATAATGGCAAAGCCAGCATTAGAATCAGCATCTTTCCAAAGCAGCATCCACATTAACTTTAGGCCTGGATGAGCCATAGAGGTTGACTGTGCTCCGTGTTTACTGCTCTTTCTGATATTGCGTTTGTAGTCTGTGATTCTGTTATGGGATTCCAGAATTGAAACCTCTGCATACGAAGAGAGGTTGTAACTGAGGAGTTAGCATTTTCACTAAAAACCCTATTACATCTCTCCGTCCATCTGCATTTGGTTGCTGCAGACTCCACTGAGATGCCTTGAAAATCAGAAACTGAAACTTAAAAAGTGTACTAACACATTTCTCTGCAAGTGCGATACCATATGCGAATTACAAGTCTAGTTGATCTGCTGGTACACAAAAACTTAACTTGAAAGTGCACAAGTTTAATAAGTTCAGTTACAAATGGGGAACATGTACTCAAATAACAGAAATCTAAAACTAGTTCACCAAGACAGCAGCATTTCCTATCAGCTCTGAGCTTTTGTAGCAACCGGAAAAATCTTCTCGGCTTCCTCTAGAGGACATAGAGATACATAGTTAGCAATAAACCTATCATCTGTCATCTTCAAACAATTTGTTACAGTAGTTTTTCTAGGTAGTAAATCAATTCTTTCCAGAATCTCTAAAACTTGAATTCTTGGTTTAATCCTGTTTTCCAAGCTATAAATAAGCAATTCCGGAGCTAATGCGAAAACCACATTACTGCACCTCCCAGTACTTGTTAAAAACTTTACACTATCCTTAATCTTCTTATCCGAAATAGCAAACACTTGAGGAGCTCTCTGAAACATAAACAAAATTTGATTCTCTGAGAAGCCTAAACTGCGAAACAAATCCAATTTCATTTCCCATTTCTGCTTGCTCATTGAACCTATTACCCGAATAGCATGGAGATACATTTTCGAACACCGATCATAGCCGAATTCATCAACACGTTTAACACATTCATTCATAGTGTCTGGATTAAGTACAAAGAACCTAGGGAAGCTGAAAACCAGTTTAGTAACCTGAGTCCTGCATATTCCACAACTCACCAAGAATTCAATATTGTTCTGCAAATGGGTTGTGGAGAACCCCTTTTTTCTAAGATAAGTAAGTGCTGAATATTCACTATCAGGATTTTCTAAAATGACCATGGAAGAAGTATTAGTAGCACATTCTAATGAAAACCCATGTTTAGTTATAAGGTAATCTGCAACAATGGTTGTGGAATATTGTTTTTGGGGTTTTGCAGAGAAGAAAAACAAAGAGAGTGAAGTTGAAGAATTGGGTTTATTGGAATAAGTAATTGAAAGGGGTTTACTATTGAGTGAGATAAAGTTCTTGTACAAAGAGACATTCATGGTATAATAATCAAAATCAATTAATCCAAAAATTAACAGATTTTGAAGGGAAAAAAAAGAAGAAGCTTTTTGTTGTGTGAGAGTTGTAGAATCTTGCCTGAGATCTGTATTTGCTTTTCTCCGGAGCTCTCTGCTTCAAGTGGTGAATGAGACTGTGAGACTAAATTACAGTAGGGACCAAATTTTAGTCTTATCTAGAATGAGATAGTAAAGCTTCTGTATACATCCCATTTTGGCTTGACTTGGTCAACAAAATTGGACTAATATAATCTTCTCAATGTGATCGTATCCTCTTTATTTACCTTGCATTTTTGGGACAAAAGAATTAATTGGGGGTATTTATTTATCCCCGTCCAAATACAAAGGATATAAGGTGTTTAAAAATAGTAAAAGTATTAAATTATTTTCACTAGTTTAATTTATGTTCCTACCATTTAAACCTTAAATTATTTTTATTTATTTAATATTTTTATTATTTATTTAATTTTTATTTAATTACTTTTACTTTTGTTTTAAATTTTTTAAATTTTTAATCCAAAATAATTAAATTAAAAACTAAATTTATTTTAAAATAAAATATAAAAAAAATCAAGCTATTCTACTTTCACAATCGGAAGTAAACGATTTTAATTAGCTACCGATTATACTACAATCAGTTGCTAATTAAAACTACAAACTACCGATTGTGAAAGTAGAAAAATTCAAATTTTTTAATATTTTACAAAATTTATATGCATGGAGCTACTTTTACAATCGGTAGATATATCAATTGCCAAAATTACCGATTGTGAAAGTAAAAATTCTAAAAATTCTAACTTTTGAAAAATTTATATTTGAGGCTAATTTCACAATAGGTAGATATTTGATTTATCGAAACTACCGATTGTGAATATAAAAAAGTTTGAAAATTTATAAATTTTTAAGAAATTATATTTGGGGCTATTTTCATAGTCGGTAGATATATGATTTGTCGAAACTAACGATTGTGAATTTAGAAAAACTCGAATTTTCTAAATTTAAAAAAAAATATATTTAGGGCTATTTTCATAATTGGTAGATATATGATTTGTCGATCATACCCATTGTGAATGTAGAAAAATTCAAAATTTTCTAAATTTTAAAAAAGTTATATTTGAGACTATTTTTATAATCGGTAGAATATGATTTGTCAAAACTACCGATTGTGTATGTAAAAAAATTCAAAAATTTATAATTAAAAATTTATATTTGAAGTTACTTTCATAATCAGTAGATGTCTAATCTGCCAAAACTACCAATTGTGAAAATAGAAAAATTCAAAATTTTCTAACTTTGGAAAAAAAGTATATCTGTGTTATTTTCATAATCGGTAGATATTGAACTTCTCTGAACTACCTATAATGAAATAAAAAAAATTCGAAATCGGGAAAAAAATTATTTTGGGACTAAACTACCGATTAGTAGTGTTTTTATAAAATAAAAATTTATTAAAAAAAAGGTTATTTTGGGGCTAGTGTTTTTTTGAAATAAAATTTACTATTTTTCTTTAAAATATATATTTAAATAAAAGTATTTTTTTTTAAATTTTGGGACTAATTGTAACTACGAACTTTTAATGTTTTTATTAGTGTTTCCTTTTCAATAAAAATTTATTGAAAAAAGTTTAAGAAAAAAAATAAAAAAATAAAAAAATAAAAAAATAAGAAAATGTTAATAAATAGTACTACCTCTGTTTTAGGAAAAAAATTACTATCACTTTTTTAAATTGATCTATTTTTAGGCTAAAATGAAAAAAATAATAGTAATACTTTTTCCAAAAGCAGAGGAAATAGTAATTAAACAAATTTAATAATTAACATAATTAATTAAAACTAATTAACCAAAGATAATTAGCCATTACATAAAATAATATGGAGTGATAGAAAATTACTTTATAACGATATTATTTTATCCTATATATACCCAATTAGTTCAGGTTTATTTACCTTCCCTTGGAATTTCAAAATAATGCCTTTTTTGTATGTTTGGCATTACAAAATCCTCAAACTAAAAACATATTTTATCAACACTTATATGAAATAATTTACTGCTTAACAAATGTTTGAAAAGGGTACTTCTCAATACAATCTTCCCATGGACAGCATTTATTAGCAGAGGGGTTCACATTCTTTAGAGCAACCCAGACTGCACTGTTACACTTAAAGCCACTTCCTAGCGCAATCTGCCAGACACGGTCATTCTTGCGCATCCTTCCTTTGGCTTCAATGTAGGCCAGCTCATACCGAATTGAGCTTGATGACGTGTTCCCAAACCGATAAAGTGTCGAACGAGAAGCCTCCACATGAATAGGTAACAAATCTAAGTTCTTCTCCATTTCGTCGATCACTCCTCTTCCTCCGGCATGTATGCAGAAATGTTCAAATGCAAGTTTGAAATCTGGCATATAAGGTTTCACTTTAGGGTTGAACAACTTCTTGATAACTAGAGTAGTTAAAAACAAAAGCTGTTTGCTTATCGGAAGGACTAGGGATCCAAAGTAGTGATATTGATCTTAAGGGCACCTCCGGGAGTTGCCATGAAATCTTTGGACAATGAAACACCCACTTTACCAGCTTCATCTTGATCCTGATAAACACATTTAAAAGCCTTATCGTCTGACCCACGGTGGGTTCTCACCACATGAACCAGCTTGTACTTTGCTAAACGTTTGTCTTTAGATTTGTTCGAGAGAAGAATCGCAGCACCACCTAAACGGAATAGACAATTAGTTAACATCATGGATTTCTTGGTTCCAGAGTAGGCACCATGGGTAAGGTTCTCTGTGCTCACGACAATCGCATAGGTGTTTCGATGAACCCGAAGTAAGTCTTTGGCAAGATCGACTGAAAGCACTCCAGCGCTGCAACCCATCCCCACTAAATGAAGCTCTTGATATTACCTCTAAGTTTGTATTTATTGACGATCATGGCGGAAAGGGATGGACTAGGATTAAATAAACTACAATTCACATCGAGAATGCCAATGTCCTTGGGCTTCACAGATGTGGTAGAAAACAGAATATCCAATGCGCCAAACATCACTTGCTCTGTCTCTTCCCTTGCCAGGGCCATTGTATTTGTAGGTTTTGAAGATAGGTAACTGTGAAATGCGTCAGGAAAGTAAGTCTCCTCACCAAGTCCAGACTTCTTGACAATCTTGCGTTGGAACTCCGTTAAAGATTCATCGAGGCCACCAAAACCTTGACAACGCTCAAGGTACTGATGGGTTGAAATTTGAAAGCGAGATGGTGGGGGATAACACTTAGATTGGACATAAGAAATCAGGTTGCAGTACACTCGCAGCGGGCAAATGGCTAGTAAACCAGGCATCTTCACTGACTGGCCATGGAAACATCTTGGAAGTAGGTTCAAGGTACTACTTTTACATCTATGCCTCTATATTAGCTCAATTTTCTATCACAGGACAACCTTTATGAAATTAATTTTATCTAAGCCTGAACTTTTTTTGTTTGATGATGATGAAAGTACATAGTTTTGGCACCATGGGTGGTTGATAGCACGTATACTGCGTTGAAAATGATGATCAAATCAACATGGACAAAAGAAGAGGAAGAAAATGGCAGCAACAACAACAGCTATGACACGAGGATATACTTGATTATTTTGCCACTTCTGCTGTGGAGAATAATTCATGCCCAGATTTGGACTAGCTATGCTCGTTTTCGAACTGCCAAAGCCAAGAACAGAATAATTGACAAGCCCATTGAATTTGAACAAGTAGACAGAGAAAGTAGTTGGGATGACAATATCATACTAATGGGAGTTATAGCCTACTTGGGTTATAAATGGTTACCAGCTGCAACTATGGAGAACTCACCAATGCCATTCTGGAGAACAGATGGTGTAGTCATGACAATCCTAATTCATATGGGTCCAGTTGAATTCCTATACTATTGGCTTCACAGAGCTTTACATCATCGTTTCCTTTACTCTCGCTATCACTCTCATCATCACTCTTCCATTGCCACTGAACCTGTCACATGTAAGTGTATCGCTCACAATCTATCTACTCCAGATAGCATTGGGCAACTAACATGTTGGCCGCATATTGCCTATACATATCACCAACCCTCGCTGTTTATATGTGTGCTATTAATTTTGTTTCTGACGAAAATAGTTCTTTCTGATTTCATGCTGCAGCTGTTATACATCCATTTGGGGAGCTCGTCAGTTATTTTGTTCTCTTCTTCATACCAGCCTTAACAGTAATTTTCACTGGGACTGCATCGATAGTAGCTTTCGTTGGTTACATCACTTACATTGATTTCATGAACTACTTGGGACACTGCAACTTCGAATTGGTCCCCAGTTCTGTCTTCAGATTCTTTCCTTTTCTCAAGTACCTCTTTTATACACCATCGTAAGTCACTAAGTCTGTTTACTTAGAATATCAATTGCTTGCCGGTATAAGGACCCATTTTGCTAGCTACACAAAAGATGCTAGTCAAATTTTCTCAATAACAACCTGGCAGTGTATACTTTTTCATTGTTTGATCAACAGGTTTCATTCCCTTCATCACACTCGATTCCATACAAATTACTCGTTATTCATGCCAATCTATGATCACATATACGGAACCGTGGACACGTCTAGTGATGAATTGTACACAACCTCATTAAGAAGGAGTAATGAACAACCAGATGTTGTTCATCTTACACATCCAACAACGCTCGACTCACTCTATCATCTACAGCCTGGGCTCGCCTCCTTAGCATCAAAGCCATATAATGCTACTAGTAACAAATGGTATTTCATTTTTGCAAGGCCATTGGCATATATGTGTGCAGTCTTGTTTGGTTACATCAGTTCTTTTGTTGTTGAGTGGAACAGTTTCAATGGAAGACTAAACCTCCAGACTTGGGTTGTACCAAAGTATGCTTACCAAGTAAGTAACAAGATCGAAATTTGAGTATGGAAAACTCAGCTGAAGCGTCATTAATGTTTGGAATCATTTGGTGGTTATTGTTGCAGTACAAGCTAACCTCGCAGCGAAAGAAGATCAATTTCTTGATTGAGAAAGCCATACTAGAAGCTGAAAAGGCTGGTGTTAAAGTTATCAGCTTAGGTCTCTTGAATCAGGTAAGGTACTACTACTCTCTACAAGATTAAAATTTTATCCCCAACGGCTAACGCCTATTGACCACCTAAGACATCATTTTGGTGGAGCTGTTTAAGGGGCTGCTCAAATTTTTCGGGTGACTGTGTTGGGTTATACCCATCTAGAGTTGTTGGATAAGGGGTGTCCTTTTCTAAAATGACTTTTAATGCCCCTACATCATTCAAAATTTAATCTACTTCAATTGATACTCATTTTGCTAACCAGTGCGAAGGAGGGTTTTAGAGGCGTCAGCCCTCCGCACTAAACTTTTACGTTGAAAAATATCTAGTTAAAACCATGAGTCCCTTTCTTTATTAGTACTATGACCCTTTTTCTTTTTTTTTGTCTAAGTTTAGTTGCCCAAAATATTACATGGCCACTAACAAGGGATATCAATTTGCTTGGGGTGTACTATTCCAAAGGTGAAACATTTTTCGTCTTATACAGAATTTGGTACATCCCCAAATAGATCAGTATCCCCTGTTAGTAATCTTGAAATATTTAAGCAGCCCCTAAAATAGCTCCCTTATTTTGTACCCTTAGTCCAAGCTGCCCATTAAAGCCCAATGGGTTAACATAATCCAGCCTCGCAAGTTTCAAGTCCATTCACCGTTTGTTGATGCTAATGTTGCATCTTTCAGGATGAAGAGTTGAACAAGAACGGTGAGGTATATATAACAAAACACCCAAATGTGAAGATCAGAATTGTGGACGGAAGTAGTTTAACTGTTGCTCTGGTGGTAAACAATATCACGAAGATCGTACCCCAAGGAGCCAAACAAGCGACAATGAGAGGAAAATTCACAAAAGTAGCATATACAATTGCCTTGATTTTATGTCAAAGAGGTTATCAAGTAATTGTCACAAGTATGGATGAATTTGAAAAGCTTAAATTGAAGTTTAAGACCATGGTGGTGGATACAATGTCATTAACATCAGATATTAGTAGTAATTTAATCCTCTCGACAACTACAAATCATGCTCATAATCAGGTACACGAAGTCACCAATTTGGCCTGTCCAAAACTCACATTTTCGATTAATGATCAAATAATGTATGTTTGCAGCAGGTGTGGTTGGTTGGTGACGGATTTAGTGACGACGATCAGAAAAATGCACCGGCAGGGACACTTTTCATCCCGTTTTCGCAAATTCCTCCATGGATTGGGAACTTAAAAATTATGCGTAAAGATTGCATCTACTTTAACACGCCGGCAATGACAGTTCCTCTGGAAATCAAGAACATTCATTCTTGCGAGGTAACTACAAAGCTTTTTTAATCAACTCGAAGTTTATCACTAACTTTGATATATATGATCACCAACTTAACATAACACTATGGAATTTATATGTAACAGGACTGGTTGCCAAGAAGGGTAATGAGCACGTCGCGAATAGCTGGAATAGTTCACGCATTGGAAAACTGGGACTCGCATGAATGTGGTAGCAACTCGTTAATTGCACTGGAGGACGTCGAGAAAGTATGGGTTGCAAGTTTGCGACATGGATTCCGCTCCCCCAGCTTGATTGGTCAAGATATATCTCATCAGTTATTATGAGCATTACAAGTAATTAGTGATATCTATAGCTTCTACAATAAAGCTTATTTAGATATTGCAGCACCAAAAGCAATGAGTGATGTGATATCAAAAATGATATATGAACAATTAACTAACAGCATTTTGATAGTAATAGTAATACTAATCGGTTGTGGTGTGAGACAGACTAACCTATTGACCTCCCGATCAGATTCGGACGGTTGGACCGGTTTGTATCCACGGATTCCGGGCCAAATCGTATACCGACATAGTATTTGGCTTAAGATATTTACATAATTGAATTATACGGACCTAGATCAGACGGACCTACCATCACCAAACAAAAGAACTAGACCAACCACGTGACTCACGCACATTTCATTATATAATCCCTTGATTCTTTTTGTTTTGATTTTATGGGTTGTTTAGATGATCTGACAAATATATGTAGGGTGAAGATCTTCTCCGTCCGATGTGTTACCCCAAAACCGATAAAGGTTTCTTCCGGCCTGTTCAAATGTTCCGACTTGTTTCGTATAGTGTTGTGTTTACCAGCTGCAAAATATCTAAATAAATTTTATAAGCTTTATAAATCCGTGATATATTTTTTTCCCAGGCTATTATGCGTTATGAAGCTCCTCATGTATGTCGGTATAACAATAAACAAATTAAATTCCCAACCTACATATCACTACGTGTCTCACATTATTGGTTTTTCGCTTTTCTATAAAACCCTCTAAAATCCTCACAAGCATCGTCCAAACCATTCACAAAACCAACTCCAAAAACAAAAATGGCCACATCTAAAATCAACCACATCTACCTTTTCCTTCTTTCTATTCTTCTTCTCTCTTTAGCCACCATCTCCAAATCTGATGTAAGTTCTTCCTACTCATTACTCACCGTTTTTAACTCACTTTATATATCTTCCAATCTAATTTCATCTTGTTGTCTATTTTTTGTATAATTGCAGGAAGATTGTGTATACACAGTGTACGTAAGAACCGGGTCAATCATCAAAGGAGGAACCGATTCAAATATATCTCTAACACTTTACACTAGAGAAGGAGAGTACATTAACATTCCAAATATTGAATTATGGGGTGGATTAATGGAACCAGGACATGATTATTTTGAAAGAGGCAACACTGATATTTTCAGTGGGAGAGGATACTGTTTAAAAGATCCGGTATGCAAAATGGACCTTACGTCCGACGGTACAGGCTGGGGTCACGGTTGGTTTGTTCACTATGTTGAAGTTACTACTGCAGGTAAACATAAAGATTGTGGCAATCAGTATTTTGATGTTGAGCAGTGGCTTGCTACTGATACTTCTCCTTACAATCTCACAGCAATTAGAGATAATTGTTATGGTAGCAAATTCTCGTGAAGAATTTATTCTAGTGTAAGCAACATAAGTTATGGCATTATGTTGCTTAGACCCTATTCATTCTAGTGAAGACTGATAGGGCAGTTTTCATTAGCATTTCAAAAAACCTTATTTGAATCCAGTTGTTAAGCCAAGTTCAGCCTTCTTTATTCGAAAATCTTATACATATCGATTACTGTGAAGCTTGAATTCTGTATGAGGTTATGCAAGCATAAATAATTTAACTTGAACCTTGCTGCGACAGCTCTTTCTTTTATAAATTTGTTTCTCTAATTAGCAGATGATTGCAGATTTAAAAATTATATTGCTTATGTATGCATCGTTGAGTACCAAATTATACGAGGATTACCAATCCAATGGATCCAGTGTTTATGTTTGTTTCTTATTTTTTATATATCGAGTATCAACTGTTTTTTTTTTTTTTGTATATCGAGTATCAACTATGAACCACAAGCTTTGTGTGGAGAGTCGATCGACTTGCAAATAGGCCCCCCATGATGCAGAGTAGACCACTCTGGCTTGGTACATGCAATAATGGCATATAACCTAGTGGTTTAGTTAACATTTTCACATGTGTCCAAGAAAAATCTCACCAACTCCACTTTATGGTAGCTATTAGATATTCAAACTTGAGCTGATTTATCATTTGAACAATAATACATCACCACCGATCCGATCCTGATGCACATTTCGTATCAATGTAGCATATTCCCTTCGACTGAATAATAATCAACTTTTTCGCAATTGCAGGCCATAATGACAAGGTTTTATTGTCTTTTGAAACAGCAAACCTTATGTTCTTGACTTCTCGTACTAGGAACATATTTTAGTGCAGTTGCTAGGTAAATGATGGTGATCACCGTTTGATTAATTTAATCAGTTGGCTTGGCCCCGTTTGAATGATGAAAATATAGGTATAAACTATCTGATTTAGTAAAGACTGCATCTCTAGAAACAAAAATTAGCAAACCTATCCGATCCAGACCCTGCTTAGTATCCTCCGAATTTTAACATTCGTGAGAGTTGGCACTAAGTTCTGCCAAATTTGTAGCGGCTTAATATTATATTATCTTTGTTCCAAAAAAATATATACTTTTGTTTATTTTATCTGTGACATCTGTGGGTATAAAAAAAGATGAACAAATTAAATTCACAACTTCGCATTTTCACCAGTCACCACGTGTCTCGTATTTCTTTGTCTTTCTAGTATATACGCTGATGCCCCTTCCATAAAACAATGCCAAAATCACCTGCCACACAATTTACAATTCATTCGGAAAACAGCTCCAAAAACATGGTTACATCTAAAGTAACCATATCTCTCTTCTCCTTATTTCTCTTCTTCTCTCTTTAGCGATCATCTGCCAATCTGATGATGTAAATCCAATGACAACAGCTCATATATTATTTATCCATTTGAATCATCTCTTAATTTCCTTAATCTAGAATTGCTTTTCATTTCTAATCTGTTATTGTCGTTCTTATTGCAGGATGAGTGTGTACACACGGTTTATATCAGAACTGGTAGCATCATCAAAGGAGGAACCGATTCAAAAATATCTCTAACACTTTACAACAAACATGGCAAAACTTTTGAGATCCATAATATTGAAACATGGGGTGGATTAATGGAACCAGGACACGATTACTTCGAAAGGGGTAACCTTGATATCTTTAGCGGGAGAGGAGACTGTTTCGAACATCGGATTTGCGGAATGATTCTTACTTCCGATGGTACAGGCTAGGGTCATGGTTGGTATGTCAACTATGTTGAGACTACAAGTACTGGTGTACATAAGAATTGTCGTAAGAACCTATTCACTGTTGAACAGTGGCTTGCTACTGATACTTGGCCTTGGAATCTTACTGCTGTTAGGGATAATTGCGATAGCACAACTACAAGATTGTCAAACCCAATATCATAATTGAAGCCGGAATTAAGCATATAAGTGTGTGTTGTATATGCAATTCAGACAAGTCAGCTGAGTTAAAAATTAAAATACAAACGAATTTTTCTTTAGGAATGTAATAAAAGTACAAACAAACACCATGTTTGTTGCATTTCTATACGAATTTTCCAGATGCTCGTGAGTCATGGCTTATGAATTATGAAAGGGTGCACGTTTTTCTGGCCCCTAGTAATAAATATTGAGATGAATAAATCAAACTCCATCATTTTTCTCTATAAAACACCACTACCCAAAAATACAAAAATTCAGATCCAAACCACAAAACAATGACTACATCTAAAGTCAACAACAGCTTATCTCTTCTCCTCGTCTCTGTTCTTCTCTCTTTTGCAATCCTCTCTCAATCTGCTGTAAGTCCATCATCCATTTACAACTTGATGATCAATCAATTACATTAAAGATCAATCTCTAATTCACTTTGTTTCGTGTGCAGGATGATTGTGTATACACAGTGTACACAAGAACAGGATCAATCATCAAAGGAGGAACAGATTCAAAAATCTCACTAAGACTATACAGTAAATATGGTAAGTATATTGAGATCCCAAATCTTGAAACATGGGGTGGGTTAATGGGTCCTGGTTATGATTATTTCGAGAGAGGTAATCTTGATATTTTCAGTGGGAGAGGTTATTGTTTGGGTTCACCAGTATGTGCAATGAATCTAACTTCTGATGGTACTGGTTCTGGTCATGGATGGTATGTCAATTATGTTGAAGTTACAACTACTGGGGCACATATCAGTTGTGGTCAACAGAATTTTGAAGTTGAAGATTGGCTTGCTCTTGATAGATCTCCTTATAGTCTTACTGCTATTAAGAATTATTGTAATCACAAATTATCTGATCACTCTCATTCAGCTGATGATCAATCTATGTAAAATTAAAATCTTTGATGAATTCGGTATTCGTTGTGATTGTGTGTTGTAATGTTGAGATTTATCTTGAATAAAATGATTGAGTGAGTAGTGTTTGTTTGATTGTCGCATCCAAAAATGAGATTTTTTTTCTTCTATCTAGACATGATTGGTGACTATTTCTCTTTTTGGGGTTTGATTTGATGCAACTTTTTTTGCTTTTCTTGGTTGCAATCAATTCAAGTTTGGTGGTGAAGGTGGATATCTTTTGTGTGGATTGTAGACACGTATATAAAGTTGATAGAAACAGTGTCTAGATATTTTGGCTTGAAGTTTTCATAGGAGCCATAGATAATTATGTGCCGCATCCTTGGCTAATAATGCGACATGCAGCACTCAAGCAGTGAATGCGACAGACTGATAGTGTATATACACAATAAAATGATGCCGAACAGAATGCATTCCTGATTTTTTGGTTGGTCTATTTTTTTAAAATTTTAACATTCCGACGATAATGAGTTTTAAACTCAGATCGATGGTATTATTACCTCGTACCTTTACCAAAGAGAATGCACTCCTAAGCTGCACTCCTAAGCCGAAATAAATTATAATTACGTTTAATATCGCCATGGTTTCGGGCACTGTCAAACCATGCTTCCATCATTGGTTTTGTGATTCCAGCTTCCCTAATGTGTCGCGTGTGATTGGTTCTCCACATCTATAGTCCGGATGAAACAAATTACTAACCCGCGTGGACCCATGGCCATGTAGCTATTGGCCAGGGCAGAACAACTTCTTTTTCTTCGTAAGAAAACAAAAGGCAGAGCTTTACTTTACACCAACATTTTAATTCCTGGGATACTTTGCCAGTATCATTCAGACGGCTATCCTCTATGTTGCTTCAAGATTCAACTATTAAGTTGAAAAATAAGACTGTTTCCCTTGATTCGAGAAGTGGTTTAAGGATTCGAATTTGAATCAAGTTTTGTGCGCCTTGTGGTTGTTGAGCGCAATAAAAGTTGATCCATTAGATTAAAACATCTTAGAGTGATCCAATGACTCTAAATTAGACTTTTTGTTTGTGGCTAGTCAAAGGGAACATTTCGCCAGATCAAATAACCCGTATCATCTCCTATTTTATTACCTCGCTGGTTTGACGTCTATTCCAATTATTTAAAATCTATTTAATAAAATAAAATAAAATCATTTTAAATTAATTTAAATAATCCTTTATCTGTCTATTTTTATTATCGAGTAACGTGTCTTATTAGTGTTTATTAATGGTGTTAGTTGTTGATTAACAATATTAGTTATAAAATTAATTAATATTAAGAAATTTTAAAACATGAAAAAATTGAGAAAATTGAGAAAATAGAGATAGAAGGTACTTGAGGTTCGATCCAACTCACATTGAAGATTTTATTGAGTTTTCGATGAATTCTGAGTTATGGCAAGAAGCTGCGGAGAGATTAGCTCAAGTTTTGAATGATGATAGGTTTTATAGTGTTACGGGCAAGACGAAACATCAGTTGTGGCTTGAATTGTGTGATTTGATTACTAGTCATGCAACCAAGGTGTCAGGTCTGGAAGTCTGATGCTATTATTCGAGGTGGGATTAGTAAGTTTACTGATATGGTTGCCACTTTATGGACATCTTTGGTGGATTATTATATTCGTAGATGCTTGTTCGACAAAGCCAGAGATGTCTTCGAGGAGTGAATGACTACCGTAGTTACATTCAGAAATTTTAGTGTCATTTTTGATGGGTATTATCAATCTGAATTGAGTCTACTTTCTGCTCACATGGACTCATTAGATGATAATCGGGAAGAAGAAGAAGAAGAAGATGAACGTCCTAATGCTAAACTCTCACGATCTAAATTTACAAAAAAGAATCTTCAGGGTTCCTGGTGTAATTATCATAATGATGTTGATCTGAGTTTAGCTAGATTAAATCATCTCATGGACAGAAGGCCTGAGCTTCCTAACAGTGTTCTTCTGCGGCAAAATCCTCACAACGTTGAACAATGGCATAGAAGGGTTAAGCTTTTCAAAGGTAATCCGACAAAGCAAATACTGACCTTCACCGAAGCTGTAAAAACTGTGGATCCCATGAAAGCAGTGGGTAACCCTCACACTCTATGGGTTTCTTTCGCCAAGCTCTATGCAGAGCACAACGATATTGCAAATGCAAGGGTGATCTTTCACAAGGCAGCGCAAGTTAATTATAGAACGGTAGATAATCTCGCCACTGTTTACTGTTAATAGGCAGAAATGGAACTGAAGCACAAAAACTTGGAAGGAGCACGGAAGCTATTGAGACATGCAACAGCAGAGCCTTCGGTGGAGGTTAAATGGAGAGTTGCTGGTGGTGGTAATGAACCAGTGCAGATGAAGCTGCATAAGTCCGTGAGGTTGTGGACCTTGTATGTAGATCTTGAAGAGGGTATGAGAACTCTGGAGTCCACTCGTGCAGTGTATGAGCGGATACTCGATTTGAATATAGCTACACCACAAATTATAATCAATTGCATGTTTGTTGGAGGAGCATGGATACTTCGAAGATGCGTTCAACGTTTATGAAAGAGGTGTCAAGATATTTAGATATACACACGCAAAAGATATTTGGGTCACATATCTCTCCAAATTCGTCAAAAGATATGGAAAAGTGAAGTTGGAAAGAGCTAGGGAGTTGTTTGAGCATGCAGTTCAAATGGCACATGCTGGTAATTTGAAGCCAGTGTATTTGCAATATGCAAAACTGGAAGAAGATCATGGTCTTGCTAAGCGTGCCATGGAAGTCTATGACAAAGCTGTAAAAGCTATACCTGACAAGGAGAAGCTGCAGTGTACGATATTTACATAGCCCGTGCTGCAGAGTCTTATGGTGCTCCTAAAACAACTTCCAACACTGAACTGACCACAGATTAGACACCCAATTTATAAATGAGTAAGACAGGGGAAATATGATATTTTAGTAAGAAATTTGGGGTTTTAGGGTTTGATATTTAGGTTAAAGAAGATTGATTCTTTATGAGTTTTCTCTGGAACTGAAAGGGCATCCATTTCTTTGAGTTGTTTCTTGAAGTTTTATTTGGTTTGGTTTTTTCTCCTAGAATTGTTTATTTTTATAAGGATCAAATCAAAGGTAAACCTGAAGGTTTATTGGGACTTGATTAGGAACTCTTCTTGGGGAATGCATTTGAAAACGTCTTTGAAATTCTGGGTGGGAAGTGGTTGATCTTCCCAATTCGAATTCATTTGCGGGGAGATGATTAGTTTGCACCGATCTAGTCGAATATTGAACTTCGATTTGTACCGGTCAAGAGCAATATACTGATACACCTTTATATTGGGAAAAAATCAGTTTTAAATATTGGAGAAATATAGGTCCACATAACTATAATTATTATATCAAACATTTTTTTTCCATATTTGACCTATTAAGATATAAAACTAGTACTCATTTTTCTAAAATATCATAAAAACATGAATAACAATTGAAAACCTCTAGAACTAGGATAAGGAAATTCATTTTCTTAAAAACCCTAATTTCGGTCATTTCGGCCATATCGGTCAACTCATTTCGGGTCATCTCGACCGAAATTATCGGTCAAATACCGTATCGGTGATATAGCGTGTCTCGTCTCGGATGAGGGCCGAAACCGGTAATACCGACGAGATTTCGTCCATCTCGACCGAAATCGACTACAGTGGTTTGCACCTAGGATCGGATCGTGGCCGATTCTTCAACTATGAAATCGAGAAAACTCGAAATTTCAAATCAAATCGGAGGGATTATTTTAGGGTACAAAAATGTGATTTTTTCCATTTTGTTGACGTGATTGGTAACTTTTTTCCCACCGGTATACACCATTGGAGCGTGTTTGAAAGATGAGAAAGAAATCTCAGAAACCATATCGGTTTAAGATAACAATATATCGGTTTAAAATAAACTGAAAATAATACAATTAGTTCATAAAAGTAGAAACTTAGAATGACAATGCTAATAAGAATGCAAATTTTTAGGTTTAAGGTATTCAAAGAATCCTTTAAGGTTGGTTTAACCTTTTCTGCAAAATGTCTGCCTTCCTAAGTTCGATGTACTGTCTTGTTACCAGATCCATCCCGGAGACATCCATCATCATTATACGAAACTCTTCGTCTGCTTCTTTCTTTACGTCAACTTTTTTTTCCTAGCTTGTTTTGCCGCAAACTTTGCCGAAGACTCAGCTAGTTTTGCTGCAAACTCGGATTCTCTCTGCGCCATTATTATTTTTGTTTGTTCTGTATATTTGGTGTTGAATTTTTGTTGCTCTTAAATAATAGTTTCCATCAATTCCTATTGGCCACTCGATTTTGCTTTCCCTGTTTTCTTCTGTCGTTTCGCCTTTTTTTTTTTTCCATTTGACGGATATATATAAAACAAAAATAACTTAAGCCTTTCTAATAAAACCCCTGCTGAACTAAACCAGTAATAATAGATGAACAAGAAACAATGTTTCTCTGAGTCATTTCATCAAACAACATACAAGCTTGATATCTATCACCCCATTTCATATACATAATTAAAAGATGGTTATGAAGAAAAAGTGATGAAAGTAATGATTCTTTCGTGAGTTTTGCATGAAGTGTTGTCCCATGATTGAAATCCAAAGCTATACCATATTTCTTCAATAAATATGGATATATTTCTTCTTCTACAGCCAATTTATTTGGTGATTCTTTTACTGTTCCTAAGATTGACAAGTAATTTATGTTTCAGAAACAGATTGGAACGCTGATTTTTATTGCAGAGGTCTTTTGGATTACAATTAAGCAGTTAGAACTTACAGTTTAGCAGCTGCTTAGACGCTGTAGAACATCATTTAAGCCTGAAATAGTTACTCACGAGCCACGACCAGAAAACGCAATAAATAACAATAACACAGCCGTATATAAGATTATATTTTCATGAATCTTGGGATTTGAACTCCAGGCCTCTAGGTACAACCACATATCTGAGAAACTCAACTGTTAAGCATGAATTATTTCATATCGCAGACAATTTATTACATTCCAATTTCTTCCCCATGGATTCTTTCTGGTTTGCGAATCATATTTCTCCTCTCTAATTTTTGGCAGGAGATTTGCAATCTGGTAGAAGTCGTATTTCTGATCATTGCAGCGAGACGAGAGGTTTGTTGGCTTAAACTTTAGTTTTTTTATTGCATGAAATTGAAAATCTTGTGTTTACTATATTTCTGGTTTTGGGTTTACTTTACACCTGGGTCTTATTACTTATGATATGACCTATATCCGAAAGATAAATTAAACAGTAATCTTGTCTAATTTCTATGAATGCCTAATATCTTGCACATTAGCGTTGCTGAAATTGTTAATAACGAAAATAACCGTGGTAAATCCGGGTTTTTAGTTTAGTGTCTGACCCTAACCCTTTTTATTTTTATTCTTCACTAATAGAGTTGAAATAACTGTCTACTGCAAGTTTGGGTATGGTTTACCTACTGCAAGTTTTGGTATGCTTTGTCTGCTGCAAGTTTGGGTGTTCTGTGGTTTTGATTTTTATACATGATATATTGTAGCGGAATTAATTTTTATATTGTAGTGGAATTGATTTTTCTTCAAACTTGAGTATGATGTTGCTCTTGATTCCGTTTATTTACCCTGATTTATATGCAAATTTGTTCAAATGGTCATGGGTGATATGTGTATCTGGCGGATATTGTTGGTTTGGATAATTTTGTTGGGTGTTTAAATTTTGAGGTTTTACAAGTGATATGACTTCCTGTCTTTGGTAAATATGAAATCTGTAGTTAATTGGTATTTGGAGACTACTTGTTCAGTGTTTTAATTTTGTTTTTCTATATGATTATGTTCTTGATCTCCGTTAATACTGATTATTCTGCATGAAAACGTTCTTTTTTGAAGTTGTTTTTTATTTTAACCTGGGTCTGTTGTATTTTTCGACTAATTCAGGCAGCATTATTGTACTGCATTATCCAAAATTTTGTATATCTTGAGGATTTTGTTAGTTTGGTGGCATTTATTTAAGATTTATAGTGAAATAATTGTATTAAGATTTAGTTTTCTTATTTGATCTATATGTTTTCTCTTTGGCAATCATGAATTTTGTGGTTGACATTGTTGAGTTTTACATGATTTTCTAACCCTAACTTAACTTCTCTCAGGTTTCACCATGAATGATGAGAAGACACCGCTAGCTGGCAAAAGAATTGCAGAAGCAAAAGATTATGACATAACAATTGTATCTATCTTCTCTGCAAATAAGAGACAATGGTGGAAGATTTTTAAATCAAAGGATAATCTTTTGATTGAGAATATTAAAGAATAAGAGGGGGTAAATGTAACAAATTTATTGTTTATGTTAAGAGTGGTCTTCTTTATTGTGTATGGGGTAAGAAAATCATGTCATATGATGTGGAGAAAAAAAGTTGGAGGTTAGAATCACTAGAGCTTAAGAATGCAATTGCAAGCTCAAATCATATTTTAGTTAATACTTCTGGTTACAAAAATATTTATGATTTGGGTGGTGTCGATAATACTTTTGGTGAATTTCTTTCATATTCCGACGAAAGGTGTGGGGTGGGGGGGATAAAATTCTGAAAATTAATAAATACCTGTATTTTTTTTTTAATTATTTGTACTTTTAAACAAATCTTAAAAATAAAAATGTGTTTCATGCGTTAAAAACACAATTTCTTATGATTAGAATTTTATTTTTTGCATACAATTATAACATTTTTTTTATATATATAAATATTTGTATTCTATTAACATGTATAACTATTACCAAAAAAAAAGTTCAAAAAATCATGAAAAACTTTTTCTTATTATCCTTCTTATACTATCTTAATATGTTTATTATATGCATTAATACTAAGTTAAAAAAAGTGTTTAATGTATTAAAGACATAATTTCTTATGATATGAATTTATTTATTTTACATATAAGAATTCCCAAATGAATTTATTTGGAAGTAGATATCACATTAACAGTCAGAATGCTCCTAGCTTAAAAGAGGCGAATCAGAATGCTTGTATGTCAAAGAAGTCACTGGAAATTTTCTACTACCACAGTATTATAAATTTTTCAACAAAAGACACGAAGTTTCGCATGCAGTCTTCTCTCTAGTAAGATTTCTAAGCACTTGAAAAAAAGTGTTTAATGTATTAGTATTTGTGTCAGAGGACTATTCCCTTCATACCTACTTGTCTTCACGAGGATAATGGTAACCTAAGTCCACTTTAATATTACGGAATCCAAACAGAAAACTGAAGGTGCATATGGTAACGGCAGGGACTGATGTGTTATTTATCAATGTAATGATAACAAGATAAATTGTTATCTGTTTGGTGTAAATACAGAGGGACATATCACAACTGTTGTTCCCTGAATAGCTTTCGACATCCTTGCAAAATCAGCGGATCTATCAACTGTATCAGCATTGTAAGTATCGAGACTTTACTAAATCCTGCATCTTTTACTGCACATATTAAAAAAAAATTTATAATAGATAATAGATAGAAGAAGAGGTCTACTTCATATGGACAATATAGGTCTATTGATTGGAGGTTTGATTGATAGATTATTATCGTTCCTCAGGTGGTTTCCGGATTTAAATAAAAAGTGGGACACGGGAAAAAAAAAAACAGAAAGTTTTTTACTTTTTTATTCTCATTGTCTTTATACATGTACTTACTTTCTTTGAGTTTTATGATGTGGTTGTATTCATCAGTCTTCCAAGAATATTTTTTTGCCTAGGTTAGTCAGAGTATCATTATAGAGTTCCATAGATTGATAACTAGCAATCTGTAGTACTTGGTTAATTTAGAACAGTCACTTGAACTTCAAGTCCATGCACAAAGAACCTAACTTATGAAAATTAGAAATGTAGGAATTTTTACTTTCTTTTTAAATGGTATTGATGAAACCTTTCTTTTCTAGGGATTTAAAAAAACCTATCTTCAAATGGAAAAACACATAAATTTCCCAGATTTTTTTGTTACGGTGCTCTAGGGTTTTTTGCGTTTAGCAATCTTTTTGCTTAAACTTTGTGCTCATATAACCCAATATCTCCGTATGATATACTTTCCTATTCAAGTTTAAAAATCTAACTAGAGAGAAGACTGCATGAGAGGCTTCATATCTTTTGTTGTAAAATTTATAATATTGTGGTAGTAGAAAATTTCCAGTGACTTCTTTGACATACGAGCATTCTGATTCGCCTCTTTTAAGCTAGGAGCATTCTCACTGTTAATGTGATAACTACTTCCAAAGAAATTCATTTGAGAATCCTTATATGTAAAATAAATAAATTCATATCATAAGAAATTGTGTCATTAATACATTAAACACTTTTTTGAACTTAGTATTAATGCACATAATAAACATATTAAGATAGTATAAGAAGGCTAATATGAAAAAGTTTTTCATGATTTTTTGAACTTTTATTTTGGTAATATTTATACATGTTAATAGAATACAAATATTTATATGTAAAAAAGAAATATTATATTATAATTGTAAGCAAAAAATAAAATTCAAATCATAAGAAATTGTGTTTTTAACGCATGAAACACATTTTTATTTTAAACATTTGTTTAAAACTACAAATAATAAAAAATTTACAGGTATTTATTAATTTTCAAAATCTTACGCCCCCCACCCCACACCTTTCGTCGGAATATGAAAGAAATTCACTAAAAGTATTACCGGCACCACCCAACACACAAATATTCTTATAACCAGAAGTACTAAATAAAATATGATTTAAGCTTGCAATTGCATTCTTAAGCTCTAGTGATTCTAACCTCCAACTTTTTTTCTCCACATCATATGACACAATAAAGAAGACCACTTTTAAGATAAACAGTAGATAAATTTGTTACATTTACCTCCTCGTATTCTTTAATATTCTCAATCAGAAGATTATCATTTGATTTAAAAATCTTCCACCATTGTCTCTTATTTGCAGAAAAGATAGATACAATTGCTATGTCATAATCTTTTGCTTCTGCAATTCTTTTGCCAGGGACCGGTGTCTTCTCATCATTCATGGTGAAACCTGAGAGAAGTTAGAGTTAGGGTTAGAAAATTATGTAAAACTCAACAATGTCAACCACAAAATTCATGTTTTCCAAAGAGAAAACATATAAATCAAATAAGAAAACTAAATCTTAATACAATTATTTCACTGTAAAACTCAAATAAATGCATCCAAACTAACAAAATCCTCAAGATATACAAAATTTTGGACAATGCAGTACAATAATGCTGCCTGAACTAGTTGAAAAATACAAAAGACCCAGGTTAAAAGAAAAAAAAACTTCATATAAAACGTTTTCATGCAGAATAATCAGTATTAACGGAGATCAAGAACATAATCATATAGAAAAAAAAAATTAAAACACTGAACAAGTAGTCTCCAAATACCAATTAACTACAAATTTTATATTTACCAAAGACAGGAAGTCATATCACTTGTAAAACCTCAAAATTCGTTTCAATCCAAACACCCAACAAAATTATCCAAACCAACAATATCCGCCAGATACACATATCACCCATGACCATTTGAACAAATTTGCATACAAATCAGGGTAAATAAACGGAATCAAGAGCAACATCATACTTAAGTTTGAAGAAAAATCAATTCCACTACAATATAAAAATTAATTCCACTACAATATATCATGTATAAAAATCAAAACCACAGAACACCCAAACTTGCAGCAGACAAACCATACCCAAAACTGCAGTAGATAAACTATACCTAAACTTGCAGTAGACAGTCATTTCAACTCTATTAGTGAAGAATAAAAATAAAAAGGGTTAGGGTAAGACACTACACCAAAACCCCGGATTTACCACGTTTATTTTCGTTACTAACAATTTCAACAACGCTAATGTGCAAGATATTAGAGGCATTCACAAAAATTAGACAAGATTAGTGTTTAATTTATGTTTCGGATATAGGTCACATCATAAGTAATAAGACCCAGGTGTAAAGTAAACCCAAAACCAAAAATATAGTAAATACAAGATTTTCAATTTCCTATAATAAAGAAATTAAAGTTTAAGCCAACAAACCTCTCGTCTCGCTGCAATGATCAGATATACGACTTCTACCAGATTGCAAATCTCCTGCCAAAATCAGAGTGGAGAAATAAGATTCGCAAAACCAGAAATAATCCATGGGGAAGAAATTGGAATATAAAATGAATAAATTGTCTGCGATATGAAATGATTCATGCTTAACAGTTGAGTTTGTCAGACATGTGGTTGTACCTAAAGGCCTGGAGTTCAAATCCCAAGATTCATGAAAATATAATTTTATATACGGCTGTTTTGTTATTTATTGCGTTTTCTGGTCGTGACTCGTGAGTAACTATTTCAGGCTTAAATGATGTTCTAAAGCGTCTAAGCAGCTGCTAAACTGTAAGTTCTAGCTGCTTAATTGTAATCCAAAAGACCTCTGCAATAAAAATCAGTGTTCCAATCTGTTTCTGAAACATAAATTACTTGTCAATCTTAGGAACAGTTACAGAATCACCAAATAAATTGGCTGTAGAAGAAAAAACATATCCAGATTTATTGAAGAAATATGGTATAGCTTTGGATTTCAATCATGGTACAACACTTCATGCAAAACTCATGAAAAAATCATTGCTTTCATCACTTTTTCTTCATAACCATCTTTTAATTATATATGTGAAATGGGGTGATAGATATCAAGCTTGTAAGTTGTTTGATGAAATAACTCAGAGAAACATTGTTTCTTGGTCATCTATTATTACTTGTTTTGTTCAGCAGGGGTTTTATTAGAAAGGCTTAAGTTATTTTTGTTTGATGCAGTCTGGGTGTAAGCCTAATGAGTTCACCTTTGTAAGTTCACTAAATGATTGCTTGTTTATAGATGATTCAACACAAATGTACCAACTATATTGTATAAATATTAAGTTAGGATTCAAATCCAATATGTTTTTGGAAAATACATTTCTTTCAGGTTTGTTTTGGGATAATAAACATCCTTTTATCTACAGGATATAAGAATAAAAGAACTAGAGATGAGCACTAGAAACACTAAAATAGTTGACAACTCTTGAGATGTTTTTTAACACTCAATGATACAACAGTAGATGGGAGCAATAAGATACAAAAATCCATGAACTTAATTTCAAGAACATCATCAACAAAGCAACCTAAACAAATTCAAAAAGCTGAAATAAAAAATTACGCATCTAAAACAACTTAAATCCCACCATTACAAACCACAGAGCCTTCAAACAACTTTCAAAGACAAATCAAAGTAAATCAAAACTAACTAATTCAAAAACAACATCAACAGATTAAGAAAACTAAACTGAATCAAAAATTATAAAAAACTGGAAACTATTGAAAATATAAATAAACCAGTTGAAATAAAAAATTACATAAAGTTAGGTCAAAATCCAACTTTATTAAGCAACAATGTTATAGTTTATACTTGTCAGCAAAGTTGGAATGCAGATCAACTATCAACAAAGTTGGGTTTCGATTTCAGGAACAATTTTCTTTTTCCAGGTTTACGAAAATTTGGTAAGTGGGTTTACAGATCTCGAATTATGGAAGAAGTTTTGTGTTTAGAATATTGAGGAATCTGATGTACAAGCTATTGATTTCCTGGTTTTGTTGAAATCAGAGAAGATTTCATCACTCGTTTTCTAGGTTTGGAAAAAAGAGGGGTTTTACAGAGAGAAACAGAGAAAAAATACGAGTTCTAATTTTTAGGCTGTGTTTGATAGAGGTAATTCATGAAATTAGCCCTTTTTCCACGGAACCATCCCATAATTCGTCCTTTGGTGCTAAAACCAATTCCCTGATTTAGTTCCTTAGAGCGTCCACAATGGCTGGAGGGAAACACGTACCGAAGAGTGATTTTAGTCTTTAGTCCTGAAAAAGAAGCAACAGCAGGACGAGGTAATCTACTCTTTGGTCCAGAAAATCCACTGTTCAGGACTAAGTTTAGTCATTTTTCCGGACTAAACCATTATAGTCGAGCGGTCGTGTAGGTAACCACCTCATTTTTAATCGGGTGTGTAGTTAACCGTTTGATGGCAGACGTTCTCCTAGCGTACCGCTTGAAAACACGGGCATTAACCAAATCTCCGCCTGATGAAGCGTTATACAAAGATAACGCCTGATGAAGCGTGCATCTAGGATCACGCCCACCAACAAACGGTAACCAAATCACCACCCTATTCAAACAGTATGCTAAAGATACGCCCACCAACAGGCGGCACCCTAGACTTTCGCCCCACTGTGGGCGTTACTCTAGAGTAACGCCTGAGATATGTTACTGTTGCCACTCCTGTAGGCGTTACTCTAGAGTAACGCCTGAGATGTTATCGTTGAGTGTTTTTCTGTTTTTTTACCGTTGCAACGGTTATATTATGACACCTATATATGGAATACTAATCCATTTTCATTTTACTAAACTCATTGCTATCTAGTTAGTATTAGAAAATAATTAAGTTCTTTTTCATATAATTACCTTCCAAATCGATTAGAATTATGGTACCCCCAAGACCACGAGGTCCAAATTTTACTACATCTGAAGATGTAACGATGTGTAAAATTCATTTGTCAATATCTCAAGATTGTAGTATTGGTGTCGATCAATCAGAAGAACGATTATGGTCTCACATATTAAATGGGATGAAAGAAGCCATACCTTCGATGCCACAGCACAGTTGGACCTCCCTTCATAAACGATTTCAGGGAATAAGTAAAGATGTGGCACTTTTCTCTGCAAAGGAGGCAGAAGTGGAACGTGAACACCATACTGGATGGGCCCCCGAAAATAAGGTAACTACTTTAATTTTGACGATTACATTACTGTTTTGAATTGTATATCCTCCACTAAATTGAATTAAAAAAAACAGATTGCAGAAGTAAGGGGGATTTTCAAGGAAGCTAATGGTGGAAAAAAATTTAAGCATGACGAGTGCTACTTGATTATGTTAGAAAATATAAAATATTCACGACGATCGACAGCTGTTTTCGATTCATCACAAGCTGAGGAAGATTCCGAAAGCGGTTAGGAAAACCGGAAAATACAGGAAATATGCCTAGACAATTCCAGTGGCTATGAAGACATAGGAGATATACCTAGCACATATATGGCGCAGAGAGAATCCGAGTTTGCAGCAAAACTAGCTGAGTCTTCGGCAAAGTTTGCGGAAAAACAAGCTAGGAAAAAAAACTTGACACAAAGAAAGAAGCAGACGAAGAGTTTCGTATAATGATGATGGATGTCTCCGGGATGAATCCGGTAACAAGACAGTACATAGAACTTAGGAAGGCAGACAATTTGCAGAAAAGGTTAAACCAATCTTAAAGGATTCTTTGAATACCTTAAACCTAAAAATTTGCATTCTTATTAGCATTGTCATTTTAAGTTTCTACTTTTATGAACTAATTGTGTTATTTTCAGTTTATTTCAAACCGATATATATATGATTATCTTAAATGTATCCTAATTTTATTTTAAATTTCAATTTTCTTAGTTTCTTAAAAACTCACATGCCTTCAACTAAGACTACCTTTATTCAGATCCAACAGTCTGATTTTTACTTTTTTTAAAAAAAAATGACCGTTGCCACTCCTGTTATAAAATGACCGTTGTCATATCCTACTTTCACCACCATCACCTGTAAATTCTCATGTTCTTCTTCAACAACACAATTTGTTAAAAAATTTCACACAAAACATACAAAATGGAGGGTTCAAGCTCTTCACCAATTACCAAGTGTTTTCTTTGTATTTCTGTTGGTCATGTTCCCAAAGATTGTCCTTGGGAAGGTAGAAAATGCATACTAACCAACTGCAAGGGGTACCTGTTTCTTAGAAAAGCAAAAAAAAAAAAAAAAAAAAAACTGGATTTCAACCTTATGTGAAGTGCAACTATTGTGGAGCTACTATGGAGTTTTCATCTGGTTAGATGTTTATGTAGCTTCACACCAAGGTATTCGACCACCTATTCCACCAACTTTACCAGATGATGAAAAGTGGTCAAAAGAGAAGCAATTTTACTGCTACTCATGTGGGGAAGCTGATCACATGGCTTATAACTGCAGAACCAACCTCTTACCATGCACATATCCATGTTGTGATGGTAAGATGAAGCTGCTCACTTCTACAAAACCAGAATCTATTGAAAACAGATACTACTTATGTCAAACATGTAAGAAGGTTAAATTTCAATAAATATGTAAGCAACTATTGGAATATGTATGAACCTAGTAAGATATTGTCATACTGTTATAAGTAGGTAATAAAGAAAATAATTTAGCAACTGCATATGTTGTTCACAAACTACAAGCAACTCTTTCACGGTAAATTAACAAATTCATATTCGTAATAAAAGTACTAATAAGTTTCAACACCATAAACAACAACGCTTTAAAAGATAAAAACATCTAAGTAGATAATTCATTTAGTGTGGGCGATTTTCATTCTCTTCAGAAGAAAGGGTTGCTATCTCCTTAAGCACTTGGAGACTCCCCGTTTTTTTGCAATACTCATCAATTCCCCAGATTCAAGCGAACGGGTCACTGTCCTGACCAACACATCTGTTCGATCCCTTATAGTAGACATTCGATTATCAACCACTGGTGGTTGAACTTCCTCATTCACCAAATCAACAAAGATTGGTGGATCAACAACTACACCACCTTCAGGTTCAATATGTTATTGATTCCAACCATTCGAACCTCTAACAACATATAGAAAAGTACAGTTCATAGTTGGTGGACCAATTCGTCCCGATCTTGGAACATTGTTCCTATTTCTGTTCATGTTCAGAATCTGCGTAAATTTTATGGCTAAATAAAAATCAACATAGTAGGGTTCCCATATTTCATAAACAATAATATTATTCAATTAAATAAATAATTATATAGAACCCAACTAAAATTAACTAAATACCTTTTTAGTTTTTACTTAAATTCAACAAATTCTTCTAACCCTAGATGAAACCCTAAAATTCTCATTATCAATTATAACTTCAATTCAATTAAAAATAAAAATAAATTATACCCAATTTTAAAACACAATAACTTCAATACCCCTAAATTCAATTCAATTAAAACACTATAACTTCAATTCTCATAATCAAAATCAAAATCCAATGTTAAACAAAATTTATTAAACATTAAATTAAAAATTAAGGTTCTCACTTCTAAAAATAAAGATTAAGGTTATTACCTTCCAAATTGATAAGGGGTTTCTCACAAAATCAAGCTCGGTGCTGCTGTGGTGTTGGTGTGGTGGCGGAGTTTCTCAAGTTGGAGGCTTCAAGAGAAGTTAAAGGAGAAAAAATTGTGTTGCGGCTGGAGAAGAAGGGAGGGTTTGATGGGACGGGACGCTAACACAACACTTGGAATTGTAGGCGGGGCGCTAGGACAGCGCCCGTGTTTTTCATCTCACCCACTTCTCTCGCACACCACACACTCGATCAGGCGTAATGCTGGCGTACCGCTCCATCAGGCGTTTGTCTAGTAAACCGTGCGTCTCTTGGGCGTGCGTCTAGGAGTCCGTCTAGAATCAGGCGTAATGTTTTGTTCCCGTCCACACCAAGCGTTACGCTAGACAACCGCCCGTCTCAAAAACGTTACGCTAAACAACCACCCAACAACAAGCGTTATACTGGAGAACCTCCCGATTATTTTTAGTCTTAGGCCGTACCAAAGAGTAAATTTTTTACTTTTTACTCTTTGGTTATACTTGGAACATTGTGAATGCCCTTAGATACCATCTTAGGAGTAAGAAATCAGAAATTATTTTTGATATATAGGTTGTTTGGATAACATTAGATAAGTTGGTTTTTGACTTTTAAGAATATAAAAAATATAAATCAATTTGGAAAATTTTAAAATAATTTTTAAAAGTATAAAATTATACTTTTTATGGAACAAATACTTGTGACTTCTAGGATCGTTTTTTAGCCTTTTCAAAGGGGTAGCAGAAACATTTCTGCTCATGAATCTGTAGAAGCGCCGCTTTACTTCTGTTAAACAATTAAATAATCTGTAGAAGCGCCGCTTTTACTTCTGTTAAACAATTAAATAATTTTAGAATGACTTTTGAAATTGATTTTTGATTATTAGAATGACTTTTGAATTAGAGACGCACCGAGTCTTTAAATGTTATGACATTACCGATGATATCATAATTAGTGCAATCTTGGACGACCACTACTGCCCATCTTTGAGGTTTGTATGTTCTTTTAAGAATGGTAAGATTCTACTAATGAATCTGCATAGGTTAGTTTTGTATGACCCGAAAGATAGATGTGCTACTGAACGAGATATGGGGAGTTTAAGGGGATTTAGATCACAAGTGAACTATTCTGAAAGCTTAGTTTCAGTTTACTCCGGTGACTACGTGAGGAAAGAACAAATAGAGAAATCAATGAAAAAACTGAAGAAGCTTAAGAAGAAAGACATGAGAATGTGTATATTTCCGGTACATGTTCTGCTCAAGTTTTCGAACCAATTATTTTGATTAATGAACTACTTTTCCTTCATATTCTGTAATGTTTTTGTGAAGTTCCGAAAATATTGAAGACTTGGTTGAGTGGTTGCAGCAGTTTTGTTATTCAGTGTCGATGTGATCCTATAAACTTATTACCATGGCTTTATTATAGTTACCAAATAGCAAAGAATGATACAGCTTTCTCTTTTTATTACTAGCTATAGCACACTTGGTAAAGCATAATATGTGTTGCACAACCAGATTCATAATTTCAACACAACTGAAACAAATACCTACTCTTTCACTGACTTTTAGGATGATGCCTGGCACACTTTGCACATTCCAAATTTTCCCTTTTGGGTATATCTTTTGGGCACTAAATCAGGGGCGCAGCCGGCCCATGGCAAGGTATGCAACTCAAGATGGGCCGGATCCAAAGCCCACTTTTGGCCTATCTCAAGCCTGTTTTTGCATTTTTGATTACTCTTAACAATTTTTGCCTCCCCATAGGAGATTCTTTGGCTTCGCCCATGCACTAAACGATGTTTGGTTTAAAAAATACTAGGTATCTCTTAGTATAGTTAGCTGGAAAATTCATGTCATGTGATTCCAAAATTCTTATATGTCTATGTGTTTTTAAGATTGATTAAGGATATCAATCTATATAAAAAAAATAATCCTAACCATTAGATTTCTACATTAATATCCCGTTTAAAATATTAATATCCCTTTTTCCGTTTGACCCCAAGTTAGTCTAAAAAAATGTTAAAAGTGCAATCAATGGTTTTTAGTGGGGTTTGATATTACTTAGGGGTGTACCCATCAAAAGGTAAAAGATGCTTTGTTAGTACCGTACCCCTATTATTCAACAATGATGAAAATACATGGATAATACTTAGTACCGTACCCCTATTATTCAGCTGTTTGGGTAGCAAATAGTATTATGTACTCCTAGATTAAGAAAACCTAAATGGAGGAGCACGTCAATCAGGGATAGAGCCACATAGAAGAGTGGGTGTATGTAATTGCCTAGCTTGCTCCCAAATTTAATTTTTGCTATTTTAGTAAAATATTAGCAATTTTATTTCATTTGCATCTCCTTAAAAATACGCGTTCAGTGGTAACTTTTCCACATATTTCTCAAAACCCGACTAGTATTATATACTAGTTTGAAATGAGGTGTTGGGGGAAACTGAAATGACAGCCTCAAAAAGAAAACAGATGCGTTTATCAAGAGTGGCCTTGCCTTTAATAGTAGTAAGAATAGTAGTCGAGCTGTAAAAACAAATTGAAATAAAAGATAATATGAAAGAACTAGACATGACCCAGATAACCGGTCTACAGAGAATAAAGAAGAAACCGGTTTCAGCAGAAGTAACATGAATCTGGATGATTTGGTTCTATGTCATGTTTGTGTTCATGTGATATTCTGTCAGGAGATATTCGTATCACATGCCCACTATGCCGGCATCAAGAAGAAAAACTACTCGTATTTTATTATTTTACCCATATGCAAGGTGTAGCTACCATTTTCATGATCGCCCACAATCAAAACTAAATTCATTTTATGATACACAAGCAGAAGAAAAACTTCGCCAAAAAGGAAAAAAATCCTCCCTCTCTTCATCCATTATCTGTATTTAATTGGATAGTAGAAATGACATTTACTAAAATGCCTCTTTGCGACATGTCAATAAAGTCTGCCACGTGTCGATGAAGATTCACCTTAGTTGTCATGTTTCGATGGAGTCCGCCACGTATCTCTATTGATCTTATAATTTTGATGTGGGCAAAGGTTGGTGCGGACAAATATTGGTGCGGGACTTGGTGCGTTCTTTGCTGTTGCGGGAATGGAACATGAATTGGGTGCGGACATAATGCAAACGACACTGCGCGCAAGCTAAGGAGTGGGAAGCATATCATTCAAAATGTTCACTTCTTCTCCACTTACGGTCAAATCTATTGGTTGGTTTGAATTGATTTTGGTGGCGGGAATTAATATACTTTCAAATGGATACTTTGCTACGGACTTGACTGGTTGCAGACCTGGGCCTATGCTGCTGCGAGCGAATGGTAAACTTTAGCTGCGTACTTTTAATATGGGCTGAAATGCTTTAGTCAAGAAATGGGGCTGTATGCTTTACGAACAAAGTGTCTTTAGGAATAATGGTACTCACACAAGGACAATTTGGCTGGGTGTAGCACCTCATATCTTACTCACTTTTACAAAATCAATAACATGCTCAAATCTGGCAACTCATAATTTCATTACAATACCCCAAATCCAATATAAACAATTCATTATAAATATTTATTTCGTTCTTTAAATTAATGTATATGCATACACTAACAATCATACTCCTAGAATTGCAGGTCTTCACACTGATTAATTACCTTGCTGCATATGCCCAAATAATAAGAAATGATGCAGGAGCATTCTTGGCATCTAGAGGATATATAACTCTAACCAAAAAACAAAGAGCAAGCAGAGGCTTTAGCATTACTGCAAGCCATCGAATAGTGTCTTCATTATATCTTTCGCAGGACCTCAGGAAATCCATGAAAGGTATAACAAAACTATTATGGATGCTTTCTCTGAGGCAGTGATAACTAAGCGGTTTTCTAAACCCCAAATTTTCAATACAAAATAAGCCCACATTTACATAAACAACATAAATCCAATCACACACCATTATTCTCAATTTTTCTAAAAATTTCTCTCTAACTTAAGTAATTTCAAAAGCCAAACAAATTCCTAAATTTCGAAACATAAAACCCCAGATCTTTTTTCGAATTTCACCAAACAAAAAAAAAACTCATTCAGCTGTTTTTTCAAACAAGCCAAATAAAAAATCGATACCCTAAATTTCCAATTAACTAAAGAAACCCACAATTACTCAAATTACATAATATCAATGAAACACAGTATATTCAAAAATTAAGCAAGAAAAAATAATGATGAAGAAGAAGAAAAAGAATATGGAGTTCAAAATTGGTTTGAAATCAACCAATCTAAACAATTATAAAAGAAACCTTAGAAAATAAAAATTATAAAAAAATCGAGAAGAAAACCTAAACTAAAATCTACGATAAATGAAATCAACCTATAAATACAAAAAAATTGAGCTTGAATTCGCGTCAAATCATCTCCTCATTTGAGCAGACCTCGGTAGTGGATTCATTTGCAATTGAAAAACCAAAAGATCTAAGAAGATAACTTATTCTCTCGCATGCTCTCTTTCTATTTAGAACAAAGGTTATGGACAAAAAAATAACTTTAAAATTTAAAAATATGTACTGTAGATCCCACACGTGTTTGATGTTGAGAATAAGTTTTTTTACTATAGACTCCCGCACGTGTTTGATGCTGGGAATAAGTTTTTTTACTATAGACTCCCACACATGTTTGGTGCTGGAAATAAGTTTTCTGATGGGTCAGCGGTTTAACTATCTCTAACGAGTGGACTAATCATTAAACAAATCACCAAAATTAATTAGCAATTCCTAGTTTGGTTATGTCCGTAAAGAATTGTTTACATTTTGAGTGGACTTCTTTCACGAAGGATATCTAATTAATTCTTGTTTTAAGTATTAACCAATGTTAAACATTAGAGAGAGATATTTAGGGACATTTTGGTCGCCCTAATAATAGGGAGCAAGAAATCTTGGTCGACTTCAGATTCAGAAATCAATGATCATCATCAACTTATTCTATTCCTCGTAGTAGAATACATCACTAATTAAACTTTTTGTCAAATTATGCAGATTTATGGCATGGCGTAATGTTTACAGTTAACAAGGCCATTTTTGGCAATGTTAGATGGCGCAGCAGTTCAATCGAATCTACTACATATATTGGCATATGATATCATGAACCAAAAGCAAAAAGTTCATAAACAACTAAATAAGTAACCATATCGATACCTATTGAGACTACACATTCCAGAAGTACATAACAAACAAGCTATATTAGAAATCTAAAGATGTCATCAAGCAGAAAAAGATTCATAACTTAACAAAGATTCTCGTATCAATAGAAAAAGATTACACCATTACAATAACACCAAATGTATTGATAAGCAGAGAATTTCATAGAAACAAAAGACAGATTGAATATATAAGAGTGCATGATGGAGAAAATAAATAATGAAGCTCCAGTTTAATCGCTATCATCCTCGTATAAAAGGCCAGTTAAGGTTGGTTCGAACTTACCGCCACAAAAGATGTTACTAACTGAATCAAACCAACCAACAACACCAAATTCGAAAAACTCCTTGACAAACTTCAACGATTCACCTTCCGGACTTACATAAACTAAATCGCTGCCAAAGGAATTAAATGAAAATGTAAATCTCCAGAAAACACCAAACTTACTACAAGAAAGCTTCAAAAGAGTATTAAAGCTAATTAACTAAAGATTAAAGAGAGAAGCCGATTTCCAATGTTTTTAGTTAAAAACCAGTATCCTAGTAGAGATTTGGACTCTATAAACAAAAAACCGAACTTAAACTTACCAAAAAAGTAGAACATATTTACCTGGTAACATCTTCCCCGAGGAGTAAGGAACCTTCTTATATTAAAGCTAATCCATGGAGGAACCACAATTAAAGCAATACCAAACTCTTCCTTGTGAGTTTCATTCAAGGAAGACGAACTATCATCAGACCATGCAACACTGTGGGGAACTTCAGACTTTTTTACCAGTTTTAACCCTATATCATTAACATATATATTTGTTAATCAAAATAAAATCTTTCACGCGTAAATAATTTAAAGATCTCAAGTTCCATGTTTTTTCTTTGCAAACCTTTTATATAACAACAGATTCGCTCAATTCTAGATAGCATTTTTGGCATAATCCCATCTTGGAAAGCCTTAGGCTTGATTAGGACGAACCGCTGATTTCTACTGTTGATATAGCATTTACGCGAATGTTAGACCAAGGAGAAACTACTTGTACTTAATAGAATCTCTATTTAAAACAGTAAGTTGACAGTTTACCAATCCAGGTCAAAATCAATTCTGACTTTTCTCATTTTTTCTTCTATCTCTTCTACTGTGGAGCCGCTACATGTGCTGCCATCAGGCAGATTAATAACCAGATTTTTCCTCTTCCGTGCTTCTTCTAACGGGTTAGAATCGGCGGGGAACCACATTGCAGAAATATGTAAATTCAGTAAGGTAAACACGACAAGAAATATTATGCAACCACAACGGAATTGCAAATTTCAATATATTCATTTTGTTAATATATATACATAGGTCTGATTTTTGTAGCTACATCTCTAATGAGTAATGAACATACAATCAATCATGTTTACATTCAAGGTGAAATCGCTGTTCACAAGATCAGCCACTTACAAATTATCAAAACCTTGTACATTGTGTATAATACCCATATCAGGAATCCAGTTATCAAGGAATACACTAACAGAAAGACCATTTCCGACCTCCCAAATGGAGTTAGATTTGACCTAGAATTCTTCGTCGTTACCCATTACCTGCTAAGTGAACATCTACCCAATGACCCAAAATTTACCTCATCGGGTAACAATTTGCAGTGCGTCATAGTTTTTAGAATCTTACGATTCACGATTCGCTCCTGAATTTCACCAAACGATACGAATGGCAACTATGAAAAGAATCTACATACAAGTTTGAATCTGTACTTTCAGAGTGTTTTTTTTTTTTTAAATTAAAATAAATTTTAAGAGGATAAGATTTGAACTTAAGTCCCATGCCCACCTAACTTAGTGCCCAACCACTATCTTGGCACATATATGTGCTATGTATTCTTCATTTTCATATCTACAGTACTAATAGCATACATATAAACTTATTAGGCTATAACTCCATTATGTATGTGTATTTAGATATTTACCATGAACCTTCGATTCACGATTCAACATACGATTCAAATCTTAAAAATAAAAAATGATTCACGATTTAAAAACCTTGCACTGTATCATGACCCGAGGATATGCTGCCTGTGGCATAAAATATGCTCAGTGATCCTAGATCTGCAACTGTGAGCCTAAATATGGTATTTTGCTTACGACAATAGAGTTTTGGGTACCAATGCACACGGGTCAATATGAAATCGTATTATTGCGCCCTACTACTTATCTGATACCTTCCAATCAAGCAGGCGCAAAAAAATGAGACGAAGATTAAAAATGTAGTGAAGTTTACCACCGATCCCAGAAGGGATGTCGCCTCTTTGTGAATACAAGTTGATGAGCTTTATAGACAGCATCATCTCCTTGCAATTTCATAGCAAGGAATGGATCATCAGTTACAAAATCCATAACTGGGCCAGTAAATGTGTATCTACTCTCCTTCTGAAAGTGAGCTTGTATAAATTCTGTTGTGACACTCATACATCTCAGGTCTAAAAAAAAAAAAAGAAATTAACTAAATAAGAATCAAGAATCAAGAAGAAAAAAAAAAAGAAACAATAATAACAAAGGGAAGTGTTTGGTTACCTATTAACTTCAAACCAATGTCGATAAATTCCTGCAGGACCTCACCAACATGGTTAAACACAAAGGGTAGACCCAATACAAAGGCAAATTCCTGCACGACCTCACCAACAGTGCCACGGTTCTCCTTACTCTTCTTCTTCTTCTTCTTATTCTTCTTATTCTTATTCTTATTCTTTTCTTCGTTTAGTTTGGGTCTTATATTCTCCTCTTCTTGAATAGTCATCCTTTAAAAACAAATATTAATTGTTAAATTAATCAGATAAGGAGATGATTAGAAACCATGGGAAAAGAGAACAGAAGGAAAAAAAAAATCAAAATTTAAAAACCCTAATTCGATTTTCTAAGAGAATTTTTTTTAGTAAGTAACAGATCAACCTATAAAATAGAAAATCGAGAACAGTATTTGGCCCAGTGAGTAATACCAGTGGAATTGGCGTGAGAGCAAAGGCCTATGCCTATGTGACGAGAATTCTCATTCAAATCGAAACAGTTCGATCAAAACGGATTAAATTAGAACCATGTTTTGGGGAATATATAATTTTTAGTTGGTACTAGTATTTAATCCGTGTTATGCATCGGGAATGATGAAAATTAACCTTTATTTGGTGAAGTAAGGTTTCACCTTGCACCTGTCTTGGAAGGAGTCCCAATTAACAACTGCAGTGTATAATGAAAACATCAATTATGTATTGTTTACAGTGATGGAGGTTAAAAAATCATTTTAAGGAAAATACGTTTGAAAAATTAAAGTATTCTTTGAAATCAGCAAGTAGTTCATGACATTACCAACATCGGCGCTCTAAAGATAATTCTTAAGGCTAGATTTGAAGTCTGCTACTCAAAGTAACACTACAATTACCCTTAGTCTTACTAGAATTTAGAATACCATGCAATATTCCTTGGTTAATCAATTTTTGCAACTTTTAAAATAGTAAAGAAACAAATACATATAATAATATTCTACCTCAAAACCCTAGTAATAGTTTCCAAGTTGGAAAAATCATGTTTGTATTTCACCCGATGTACACTGGCTACCTGCCTTAGGTACCATATCATATACTCGCGTTAAGAATCTAGTGGCCAACTCAACTGCTCCTTCAGTTTCAAATTCCTTGTAGTTAAATGAAAAACCACACTCACTATATAATCGTACCAATATATGATAGTAGAAACACTAAAAAAATTGATATTAACATAAAACAGATTGTCAACTATAAATAGTGCAAAACATATGAAATGCTTTTTGTCGAAGATGATGTAATCAAGGAAATACACTGATATATCTTTCTTCATCAATTATATACTTGCTTTACATGGGATCAATTTTTTTGCCACCAACAAAATTACAGAAATACCCTAATTTATAAAATTATGGAAATATCCCAATAACATATTTTGGTATAATCACTGCAGCACGTTAAAACGTGTATCCCACTTTTCTTTCTACGCTTGTAAAACCTTACAATTTAAACAAATGGCAACCATAAGATGGGTAGGAAGGTGACACATGAGTATTTTATAGCCATAAGGTGACACAATGACACATTAGCATGCCATAGCCAGATGGCCTCCTCCTGGGATCTAATGACCCAAGTTATTAGGCTATAACTCCACTATGTATATGTGTATTTAGACATTTACCATGAAAATTCGATTCACGATTCAACATACGAATCAAATCTTAAAAATAAAATATTCACGATTTAAAAACCTTGCACTGTATCATGACCCGAGGATATGCTGCCTGTGGCATAAAATATGCTCGGTGATCCTAAATCTGCAACTGTGAGCCTAAATATGGTATTTTGCTTACGACAATAGAGTTTTGGGTACCAATGCACACGGGTCAATATGAAATCATATTATTGCGCCCTACTGCTTATCTGATACATTCCAATCAATCCAGGCGTAAAAAAATGAGACGAAGATTAAAAATGTAGTGAAGTTTACCACCGATCCCAGAAGGGATGTTGCCTCTTTGTGAATACAAGTTGATGAGCTTTATAGACAACATCATCTCCTTGCAATTTCATAGCAAGGAATGGATCATCAGTGACAAAATCCATAACTGGGCCAGTAAATCTCAGAAACCATATCGGTTTAAGATAACAATATATCGGTTTAAAATAAACTAAAAATAACATAATTAGTTCATAAAAGTAGAAACTTAAAATGACAATGCTAATAAGAATGTAAATTTTTAGGTTTAAGGTATTCAAAGAATCCTTTAAGGTTGGTTTAACCTTTTCTGCAAAATGTCTGCCTTCCTAAGTTCGATGTCTTTTCTTGTTACCGAATCCATCCCGGAGACTCTTCGTCTGCTTCTTTCTTTGCGTCAAGTTTTTCTTTCCTAACTTTTTTTGCCGCAAACTTTGCCGAAGACTCAGCTAGTTTTGATGCAAACTCGGATTCACTCTGGGCCATCTTCATTTTTGTTTGTTATGTATATTTGGTGTTGAAGTTTTGTTAATCTTTAATAGTAGTTTCCATCAATTCATGTTGGCCACTCGATTTTGTTTTACCGGTTTTCTTCTTTCATTTCGCCTCTTTTTTCCCATTTGACGGATATATGTGTTAGGTGTATATCCTATGTCTTCATAGCCACTGAAATTGTCTAGGCTTATTTACTGCATTTCCCGGTTTTCCTCACCGCTTTCGGAATCTTCCTCAGCTTGTGATGAATCGAAAACAGTTGTCGATCGTCTTGAATATTTTATATTTTCTAACATAATCAACTAGCACCTCGTCATGCTTAAAACTTTTGCCATCATTAGCTTCCTTAAAAAGCCTCCTTACTTCTGCAATCTGTTTTTTATTTTATTCAATTTAGTGGAGGATATACAATTCTAAACAGTAATGCAATCGTCAAAATTAAATGAGTAGTTACCTTATTTCGGGGCCCAATCCAGTATGATGTTCACCTTCCACTTCCGCCTCCTTTGCAGAGAAAACTGTCACATCTTTACTTATTCCATGAAATCGTTTCTGAAGGGATGTCCAACTGCGTTGTGGCATCGAAGGTATAACTTCTTTTATCCCATTTAATATGCGAGACCATAATCTTTCTTTTGATTGATCGGCACCAATACTACAATCTTGAGATATTGAATGAATTTTACACATCGTTACATCTTCAGATGTAGTAAAATTTGGACCTCGTGGTCTTGGGGGTGCCATAATTCTAATCGATTTGGAAGGTAATTATATGAAAAAAAACTTAATTATTTTCGAATACTAACTAGATAGCAATGAGTTTAGTAAAATGAAAATGGATTAATATTCCATATATAGGTGTCATAATATAGTTGTTGCAACGGTAAAATCTCAGGCGTTACTCTAGAGTAACGCCCACATGAGTGGCAACTGTAACATATCTCATGCGTTACTCTAGAGTAACGCCCACAGTAGGGCGGACGTCTAGGGTGCCGCCTGTTGGCTGGCGTATCTTTAGCATACCGTTTGAATGAGGCGATGATTTGGTTACCGCTTGTTGGTGGGCGTGATCCTAGACGCACACTTCATCAGGCGTTATCTTAGGATAATGCTTCATCAGGCGGAGATTTGGTTAACGCCCGTGTTTTCAAGCGGTACGCTTGGAGAACGTCTGTCAACAAACGGTTAACTACACGCCCGCTTAAAAATCAGGCGGTTACCTACACGACCGCTCGACTATAATGGTTTAGTCCGGAAAAATGACCAAACTTAGTCCTGAACAATGGATTTTCTGGACCAAAGAGTAGGGTTGCACAAACCCGACCCAACCCGACCTGCACCCGGCCCGCCGATGGATGGGTCGGGTGCGGGTGATTTCTTTTAAACCCGTCTTATGGAGGGTCGGGTGTGGGTGATAGATCCTCTCACCCGACCCGATCCACCCACCCGCCATTCTTTTTCTATCTTTTATTCTTCTTCAATCTTCCTTCTTCGACTCTCATACAGCTCATTCAGTTCTCTTTCAGTTTTTTTTTCTTCTTCAATCCTCCTGCGAGAGACAGAGCACATCACCACCACCACCACGACACCGTATTGTCTACAAGAATCATCACCACCACATTGATTCTCTTCACCTTGTTTCTTCTCGAATCTCTATCAGGTGTTGCATCTGTATTTGCTTTAAATATTTTATTTTTTTTGCCCTAATTGAAATTTATGTTTGTATAATTACATAACTGAGTAGCAATTGATTATGGGTTTCATTAGTTCTGAGTGATTGTGATGCTCAGAAGGTTTAATTTGATAAATAACTTTTCCCTAATTTGAAATTAATGTTTATTATAGACACATTTTTTTGTCTAAATTGCGCTCGATTTTCTATTTTGATAGTGTTCGATTTTGTTCTTATTATGGCTTTTTATGTCTTTGTATGTATTTTTGAGAAATAAACATTTGCGGAAAAATCGGCTTAAAAAGTGTTAAAGGCACCCAGCAAAAGTGATTAAGGCACCCACAATTTGGATTGGGGGCACCCCTTTAATTTCAAATACTTGAAAATGGCAGGAAGAGTTTCACGTGAAAGAGAATTCTTCTGGATTAGTTTGGGATCAATTTTTAAGGGATTGGAAGCTACTGTGAGTTACCCAAATTAAAGAAACACTCAAAACAAGATCATACACGCTTACAAGACGTGTTTCATGCCGTGAAGATCGCTGCAAATCCGAGTCCATACCGGAAAAGGGAAGCATACCCTGTTTCGGATTAAACACGTGATTAGAGTTGAATTTGGATTGTTATTTGCATCTATCGGTTAAGATGATGTATTAGGGTTAGATAAGCCTATAAATAGCAAGAGAAACGAAGAAAAAAGTCAGCAGAGACCATCGGAAAATTTCAGGAAGAAAACGCTCATGCTGCTGTAGAGAAGAACACGAAGAACAAAAGGCGTCCAGAAACTGTCGTTGATTCTGTCGATGTTACAGTCATATACTAAGCTGCTGAAGCAGTCTTACTCCCGCTGCACACAGTGTCTGTTCTTTATTCCTGTTTCCTTTTCCTTCTTTTGTAACGCTGAGATCACTTCACAGTGACGATTATAAGTGTCTCAAAACTCCTGTGTTACCTCTTTTTCACCATTGTAAGCACCTTTTGAGCAATGAAAGACTATTTTGAGTGTGTTTCAATTACAATGAGTTAATCACCATCACTGGGGCGATGGAGGAAGCCGTTCATCCAATAATTGTGGTAATTTCTATTTTATTTATATTTATTCTATAATTCTTTTATTATTAATTGCTTGAATTAAAATTGAAAGTATGGTTTTTCTTAAATAATTGTGTTTTCTTCTGATGGGTCATGCTTGGTTTTTATACTCTTGATGTCTCATGCTCTGGATTTACAATTATTCTTTCAAAACCCTATCTTTGGCATATTTAGATTAAATTGAAAATAAGAATTGTTAGATGTTATCACTGAAGTATTGGTGAACGGTGGAATCTTAAACCTTAGTTTTTCTTCATCCATTTAAAAATCAAATTGTTTTAATTCCCTTTATTTTCTTTTATTAAAAATTAGGTCTAGAAATTAAATCTTCACAAGTCCGAGAATCGAACCCTTTTTACCACTATATTAAAATCACATCATGTTTGTGAAATTGGGGCTTTTTGTAGTAATTTTCCTTAGTTCTGAAATTAACTGCTCATTACAGTTGGGGTTTGGTTTTGTAAAGCATGCCTCTGTTCAATTTGGGGTCTTTATCATTTTAGGTATACAATATGACTATTGTCCTAATGTTGCTGGCATTTTGCTTTCACAGAAGAAATATCTTCTGGTGCATCTTCTTTCTGCAGTTGTTGTTGTGGTTTTTTCCATTAAGGACTTATGGTTATGCACTGTGGTTTTTTCCCACTAGAGAAATCCAAAATGTTCAAACCATCCAAAGAATCGAGGCAAAGAAATAAAACCCGGACATGAATGTCAGTCTAAGAGAAACTTTTAAATCTTTGATAAAGGGAGAGAGTACTACCTTAACTCCCTTTTATGATTTTCCTTCTCTTCTACAAATGTGTTATCCCATTGATGAGCTTCATATCTACCAGTCTATCTATGTCTGTAACACAATTTTTCAACAAAAACCCATAAAAATTTCAAAATCAAAATAGAAAATTGAAATCTGATAAATTTCTACAGAGATCAAATATGAATACACAGTGCATATATACATGTACTTAAGAAAACAAGAATTGAAAACCTAATAGATATTTATATGTACCGAGTGAAAATCTAGTACATATTAATATATATAGTGTAAAAACCTACTAGATATCATAGTACATATACACATGTACCAAATAAAATAAGAATAAAAAAATTACAATCCCCACGACATACATTACTCCAAACAAGAGTTGTTATTAGAATAGTCAATAATAAACCTTTTCTTCCATTTGAATATAGCCCGGTATTATAATTTGTTGTTTCAACTTTATAGTATTATTTTACTTGCTGGGATGCCATAATTTCGGGCGAATCAGATTTTGGTTACTGGCTCCCACTCTATGAAATATTCTCACTGGGCACCCGTTGGATTTCTTTTCTGGCCAAAAACTGGATGGAACTAACGAATTTTGATTAGGTAGAACTAAAGCTAGAAAGGAGATTGTAAGTGTAAAACCCTGTGAGACGGCCAAAACACCATGGAAGCATATCCCATTGGTAGTAGTTGATCAAAGTTAAGTTATTTTACCCTTGGGTTCTAAGTTTTAGTATGTTTCAGTGTTTGGGTTCTAAATTTGTCAAATCTAATGTTTGGTTTCAAACACATAAATTAAACTAAGTCGACTCATTTCGATGCAAGTGATTCAGCTGTTTGACTAAGAATGACATCAACCCCTATGTAAAATTAACTTCATTAGACGCTAACAAGTTACTACCGATTTAAAAATATTAATTCAAAATGGGCTGAATAACGGATTTGGACCCAAACTCTAAATTGAAACGTTGGGATCCAAACACTAAAACGTACCAAAATTTGGATCCCAAACGCAAAATAACTCATCAAAGTTTCCTGACATCACATTCAAGACATCAAGGAGGAGACTAAGCCAGTTATTTGGCTGTTAAAGTGCTCCATTGTGGTCTAACTGCTTTGAACTTCAAAAATATACTAGTAGATATGTTATCCATGTAATAGTTAGTATAACTGACAGGCTTATATCAATCGACAGAATAATAAAGCAGGAAACACACACAAAGAAACAGAAGCATGTGAAATGTGCAATTTGCATAAAACTCAATTTCGTATACAACTCAATTAAAAAAGCTAAAACAGGGAAAAGAAGAAACAAAATATCTAAATAAATTATAAGACCTGATGTAGTAAGACTGCTGGAGTGCATTCTTGATTTGTAAATAATAAACTGTAACCTATTTACTTCGAGACAGTTTCACTTTTGTTGATGTGCTTGGTGTGTATAGAGTTGATGCTGTTGTTCATGTAATAATGTTGTTGCTGCTGTTGTTCAAATTGTTGAGGCTGTGGTTGCAGATGTTGTTCAAATTGTTGATGAGGTTGTTGCTGATGTTGTCCAAATTGTTGATGTGGCTGTTGCTGATGCTGTTGGTGAATCATCCCCGAGTAACCACCAAATTGGTACTGATAATTATTATGATTATGTTGAATACTTGGTAAGGAGTTTGAGGACATCATAGACAACGCCAAGTTATTACCTCCAAACTGAGGATTATAATAATTAAACTGATCTCCATAATGGTAAACTGGTCGTGGCACGTTTGAGGGCGTCGTCGTGACATTCTCACGACCTTCAATTTTGATACCTGCTTCACCTTTGCCACCTTCTCTTTCTTTTTCTATCCGCTGCTTCTTATTGCAAGTACTACCAATTTCAGCAGTGGATTCAGTTCGTTTTTTGTTCATGTTGAAGTGGACTCGGCAAATAACCCAATCATCCAGTCTCATGTTGTTGTTGCTGCTGCTGCATCCTACTTTTTTTCTTTATCCTCACCACACATGACATATTCTTTCATGAGCCAATCTGTTGGTTTACTTGTTTTTTTATTCTCACCCTCGTGAAACGTAAGACTATTCATAAAACCAATTTTCCTTCCGTTAACTCCTCTAATATCTTTGGGTACTGATCCCATTCTCCAGTATCCATAGCCTTGTTTAACACTTCGTGCAGCTCTAGTCCCGTTTAGATATCTTTTATTCCTTGGTGTAAAAAAATAAGCATCCATGCCTTTGTTTCCTTCTGCAATAACAATAAATTGTATTAGAGAGATCAATTAAATATTAAACCATACATACAAGAAACTATAAGAAAAGAAAATATAGGAGGGACGGAGCCAGGGGTGCATGTACGTACCTAACAGCTCTTCAGGAAGATAATCGTAGATATTTCTGCAAGGGATACAGGAAGGTTGAAAACCATCAGGATTTTCAATCTTCTTCTTCAAGTAATAAGACACAAGTTCATCATCGCTTGGCTTAAACTTGAAACCAATCGCAATTTTAAATGGTTTATTCTGAAACTGAGGAGGATGTTCGATGCTTTCTTGATTAACTTGGTGATCCTCGTTGTATACCACAACACCATTACCCTTGACGTCTTTAAGATTTTTGTCTTCCATATGTCCACTTCTTCTTATTTTTTTCTTACTTCCAACAAAAACTATTTCCTTGCCTTAATAGAAAAGCAGAATATATTAGAGCTAGATGTACGACCCAGCTGCTTATATAGGACTACTCTTAATTTCCGACTTGAATATAAGTTCTATTTTGACTAGAAATAGGATCACTTCGAGTCTTTGGATTACTTGTTGTGGACTGGACTCGGTGATTCCCTAGTTGTTATGTCGGCCCAATACTCCAATATAATTCAAATTTTAAGTAATTCTTGATATTTCTTTCTAAATTTAATCTCATCAGTTTGTATTTCTACATTAAATATATGTGGCACTTAAATTACAAGAGATTTACGAGGGAATTGAACAAATACCCGTGGGCTTTGCATAATTTAAGAGAGCATAAACAAATAGGTTAAATTGTTTTGTAAACCCCATCGATTCTTTTCCAAATTATCAGCAACAATGCTATGTTAGATTAAGAGTCCCAGATTAAGTATGATGTAGGAACCCTGTAGTCGCAGTATAGGAGGATTTACATACATTATATGAAAAAAGTAAATTCAATTTCATTATTTGCTTGGTTTGTTAATTTCAATTTCCATTTCATTTTATATGGTCTTTTGCTGTTTCTAATTTTGGGTGAAAAGAACCCTTAGTTTCAGTTCCAAAACGTTAATTTTTTGTTTAATTTTATGTGATTTTGATCAAATTTCCAATCAGGGTATTATTATTATTATCTTTTGAAGGTCCCATTTCATGTAGTAAGTTGGTCATCAATGTAATTTATATAGAATCAATCCCTATAATGATCTCTCAATATAAATATATTGGCACTCGCACACCGTTAGAGTGTGGTGAGAATTATCAAACTTTCATGCTAATATGGCAATTGAACTGAACATAGTCTTTTTCGGCTTGTATATACACGAACACTGTAATACCAACGAGTGTTCCAATGTTGATTGCAAAGAAGAACCAATTGAAAAAAGAGTACTTTTTGTGAACCTCCTTTTCGTCTGCCTCATTGAATTGATCAGCACCAAATGATGAAACACATGGTTTTATTCCAGCAGTTCCAAGCGCGATTAGAGCTAGGGCACAGTATAGGAAGGCTGTCTGGTTTTTACAAGGGGCAGCGATTGGTGCATCTCTAGAACCAAATAGGATATCATACTCGCCGCAATCGCGAAAATTGCTAATCTCTCAGCTGCCTCATTCACTATAACATATATATAGTAACTGTTAATTCAACATTTAGTAGTGGTCTACAAATGAATTCATGTGGATATGTGTGTACCTATGATGAACAGAGAAGCCTTCCATCCTCTTGTTTTTCGCTTGTCGGCAATTCTGCCTCGAACATCAAGATTCCCGTTGCTTACCAAATGTTTTTCGTCTTCTTTCTGTATGACCAGAACCGAACTACTAGTTGTAATTCCATCCATGATAGCACTGACTAATTAACTAGTTACTGATCTCACCCAAATTGGAGAAGATCAGTACTAGCATAATCTAATTCTATGGAAACTCTTGAGTTAAATAACAACTACAGGTCTTAGTTGTATACAGGCCACAACATATAAATTTTTGACCTATTCCTTCGTCATGTTTGGACTAGTTGCTATTTATATTTTTATAAATACTTAAATCACTGAGACTTGAGAGTGTCCTTTTTTATATTTTCACAAAAATAGTCATTTTTATTTATTTATTTATTTTTTTGAAGCATAAAGTAGGTACACCTGAAAATAGCAATGAACCAACTTTCAAACAAGCTTACTATAAGGCATACCAAACATAAATATAATATCCAGACTAACCCAAGTCCATCTTTTCTTGCAAAAAAGAGATCCCAGCCTTAAAATCTTATCACTTCCTTGATACATTTTTCTTTAAAAATTGCAAATTCAACACATAGGCTTATGCGGAAAATAACTTGGCAAAAAATCCTAGCGGTCCATGTTCTTGACACGAACCGCCCCATGGCTAACTTTACACCACTCTGATTAACTTAATCAAATTGATAACAACATGCACAACATTGCAACATAAGTTCCTTACCAAACATTCAACAATCCAGATTTTAGTTCCTAATTTTCGCTATAAAATAACCCAACCAGACTTCAGTTCAAGAATCATCACATCACAATTTTCCTTAATTTCCTCCACCTGATCGTCTAAGAAATGGCATTTGCAGCTAAGAGTCTCTCGTTGGTCTTCTTTGTCTCTCTACTATTCTCGTTTGCTGTTCTCACACAACAATCTTCCATTCAGCAGAATGTCACTCTACAATCTTCTGTAAGGCCATTCCCAACAAAAGCCCATTCTATTGTCACATTTTCTTCAGATCTTACGTAGATATTTGTTTTGATTGATCCTAACGAGTTCTTTTTTCTTCTTATCGTGCAGTATGATTGTGTTTACACAGTATACACAAAAACTGGGGCAAAAATCGGTGCAGGAACGGATTCAAACATATCACTAGCACTCCACGATTCATACGGTGATCATATTGTAATCCTAAATCTGGAGAAATGGGGTGGTTTAATGGGACCAAAACGTGACTATTTCGAGTACGATAACCTTGATGTTTTCAGTAACTTGGGTGGATGTTTGAAAGGGCCTGTTTGTGGAATAACACTTGCTTCAGATGGAACAGGGTCACAGAGTAGTTGGTATGTTGAGTATTTACAAGTTACAACTACGGGTCCCAAAATTCCTTGTGCTCAGAAGCTTTTTACTATTGAACAATGGCTTGCTCTTGATACTTCACCTTACAAACTTACTGTTACCAAGAATTTGTGTGCAAATGTAACGTCTTCTGCGTCTATGTAATCTCCGATCAATGTAATCTGATAATAAGAATGGTCTCAATGGATGAGACTCGTGAGTCAAGAAATATAAAAAGTGTTTAATTGTGATTTTATTCTATTTATCTTATTGGCGCACATGTACCACCGGCTTCACTGTAACAATCTGGATAAATGGGGTGGAATAAAGATAGGTAGGTGACCAAACAAAGTCAAAATATTTAAAAATAGTATTTAAAATTTTTTAAAATTTATTTGAGTGATAATAGGATAATTAAGGATAAAAATTTATCTGGATGAAAGATAGAAAAAATGATTGTGGGAAATACAAAAAATAAAATAAAAACAGTTTGTAAAAACATACGTCAAAAGATTTTGAGAGCTTGTTAAAAGTACATAGCTGTTGGGATATTGATATAATTATACTACATTAAAATTAATTTATACATATGACTATAATTGTAAAATGTCTATCAATTAACCATAAAACATAAAACAGAACAAATATCTATAATTTTCTATACTCGGATTCTCTCTCCGTTACACACATAAAAAAAAATTATCTGCCTATTTTAAACAAATAACTTCCTTACGTAGGTTAACTTGGTCAAATAGCTATAAATAAAAATATTAATTAGGTAATATATTTGGAATTTGCATGGGGCATCATAAACCTGCTCAGGGCCGGCCGGCATAAAGATACGAAAGTCATGTGACATTTGGGTCATTTCTTTGAACAATACTTTTCTTTAATTCCCCTCAAATTCTATTGGCCATTTCATCTAATTTTTCTATTAAGATCCGTAACTGCATAACACTCTTCTGACACACTCTTTGAACAATACTTTTCGTTATGGTGCAGGCAGGGCAGGGTTTGTTTGGTTTTCTGTAATTGGATACATATTCAAGGCAACAATATTGTTGTAGTTGGAGTTCATTAAGTTCCTTCTATTTAGCCTGCCTGTTTCTAGGATTCAGAGTTATTCCGTGAAGTTTTTGTCTCATGATTTTATTACTCAGAAATAGCGCGTGAAACCAAGAGTGATGAAGAAATAAAAGAGGGGAGAGTGAAAATTCAGTCTATTTTATGTACACTTCTACGTGAAATAGTATTATAATTTAAACTTTTTTTATTTGCCTAATTAAATAGTTATCTATTGGTCTCACTAACTCTGTTCTTTAATAATTACGTCATTTTTTACATACTCACGAAAATTGAATTAAGAAATTGACAGCCAGAGCTTTTTGGTGACTACGTACAAAATCAAACTCGTAGTTCCCCTTGTTATAAGAAGTTAAACACAAAATTCTGTTTGCCATGGATCCATTGGGGCAAACTAGACACTTACTTGTATACACAACAAGACTTGGCGGTGAACCAGCTATCGTGGGGGGAATTGCCCTCTCTAACGTATTCCGGCTCCATCGCTGACGGCAACTGCTACTCAAAATAATTTTTAAACTGACTTATAGCCAGAGGTAAAAGCTATGACAAATGTAGGAAACTATCTAGATAAGAGACCGGATAACTAAAACGATGATATTACACTGTAATACAGTGATAAAATTATTGGTTGATAATATCAATGTTTACACTAATTTTTTTATGGATGAAAAAAGAAAATATAAATAATTAAGATAGAATTAACTTTTTAATAGCTTTTTGAGTGAAGAAGAATATATGATCATGGTCAATGACTAAGTGGGTAGAGAAGATAAATAAGAGCAGCGTACATCAAGAATAATACTACAAAATCACTGTAATCAAAAATTATGTTAGCAATAAATTGAGTTGAAATTACCACTGATTTTCAATCAATTTGATAATGGGGATATAACCAAATTATTCCTTCCCACGAAAAAAAAAATGTCAACAAGATTGAAGACAAAGTCACACTAGAATCAATATCATGACCCATTAACATCCCACCATATATTGCACCCACCAAGCTGCATCATTTCCTCCTAACCCACACCCATTCCGGTGGTTAGGTATCAAATCAACATAATTGGAATCATTTCTAAGTAAATTTCTTGGATCATGAATATACCCAAAAAAAAAAA
>JAJJMC010005356.1:0-12217 GCA_023531435.1 Papaver californicum
AAATTATTTAAAAATCATATTTAGGTTATTTAGTCTTTTTCTTACTCCTGGAATTTTCTAGAATTAGTTTAAATCATTATTTTCTAAAATCATTACCTTCACAAGTTCGAGAATCGAACCTCTTTTTACCACTATATAAAATTACATCAATTTTTGGCGCCGCCGACGCGGACTTGTTTTTAGGTTTAGGGTTTTAGATTTATTATTTTACTTTGTTCTATTTTACGTTTCTTTTGGTATTTTTCCTTTTTACTACAGGTTCGATTTTGGGATCGAAAAGAGATTACGCCCAAGTTTTGGAATTAAAGCTAAAGACTTGGAATTAAAAAAGGGAAAAGCTTAAAGAACGAAAAAGAAGATCGAAGATTTTATTTTTTTTAAATTAGATTTTTAGTTTATTTTAATTAGTTTTAATTAGTTTTAATTAGTTTAGAAAATTGTATTCGGGTTTTTATTAATTCTGTAATTTTTATTTTATTTTTGGACACTTTTGGACATTTTATTTTTAAACCCTACGGAAGGGTAATTTTAAATATCAAACTGTGTGCACGGACGGACGACAATTACGATATTGTCTCGGCCCCTCGGGTTCGCACACTATTAAAAAGGATATTAGTGGCCCGAGTCGACTTCAATGGTTCGTCGCCCGTCTAGAACGGGAGGTAAATTTCGACCAACCCACGAATCTCCTGTCAGTGGGTTTTCTGGACGCCTTTGTATGCATATATGCTGAGGACTGAATACGGAACTTAATTTCTGCATAGTAAAGGGCAAGGCCTGGCCATACAAGATAAGGTTTCGGATTTCATCACCGTCTCCTTCTTGCCCGCCTTAGGAAAACGAAACCTACACGAACCTAAGCTTAAAATCTTGACTAGAAAGAGACCGATAAGGTAACGAGCTTATAGGAAAATCGGTTGGAAGGACTGTATTGGTTACCTTATTAGCCTAACTCAAAAAGCAGGAAGATTAGATTAAAGTTGATTAGAGCCGCCCTGTAACCCAGGGAAGCGTTGCCAAAGAGACAAGGGTATCAAAGCTCCATTGAGCTTCTCCTGTTTCTCTTCAACTTGATTTAACTCGGATCGCTCAGAGAGATTCGCTAAAATTGTAACCAGTTGCCTTCTAAAAGAATAGAAGCTGGTCTAGAGACAATCTAAGTGGAACCATCATGCTTGTTGTTTGCTAGATTTAGGTTTGATTTGGTTGGGTCAGGGCACGATTGTGTTTGATTGTTAGGATTTAATTTTTGTATGCCAAGAACGCCCTTAAGGCGAACTTGGAATAGAGACCCTCAAGGTACGTTAATCAGTGGAAGACTTGTAGTTCACCTTGACCTTGAGAATCCAACTGAGAGTGAACTAGTCACTCCCGAGACTGTGTCAGCAATGACGTCTCTGAAGGATTTGTTGAATCCAATCCGGACCTCACGTCCATCTTGCATCAAGTTAGCCGCTACTGAAGCGAGCTACGAACTGAAACCAGGAATAATCCAGATGCTCCCATTATTCTTAGGAAAAGAAAACGAAAATCCCTATTTTCATGTTAGGGAATTCGAGGAAATATGTAGCATGATCAGAATTAGAGACTTGAATGACGAGTCTATTAAACTTAGATTATTTCCCTTTTCACTAAGAGATAAAGCCAAGTCGTGGCTGTATAGCTTGGCTCCTCAGTCAATTGAAACCTATGCCCAACTTACTTCAGCTTTTATTCAGAAGTTCTTCCCTAGGAACAAAATTTCGTATGTTAGGCAGAAAATATGCACGTTTTCCCAGCTAGAGGGAGAGTCTCTGTATGTGTATGTAGATAGGTTCAATGACTTATTATCCCAATGCCCAGACCACGGTATAGAGGAATTAAAGCTAGTTCAAATCCTCTATGACGGTTTAGATTATGCATCCATAACCTTGGTTGAGTCTTTGTCAACCGGAGGGTTCGACAGTAAGACTCCTGCTGAGGCGATGAAACTTCTGAGGGACATCGCCGAGAAGACCCAGCAGTGGGAGAGTAGTAGAGAGCCGAAAAGAACAATTCTTCTAGGAAGAGGAAATGTTAATAGGGTAGAAGGATCTTTCGATTCAAAGGCCCAAATAGAAGCCTTATCTATAAGGCTAGAACTGGTCGAAATGAATCAAGTCAGTAATTCAGAGCCCAACCAATTCGAAGAGCAGGCTTTTGCTCTTTATAATAACACTAGATTTGATAACCAGAGAAAGTTCGACCCATACTCGAAATCTTATAACCCTGGCTGGAGAAACCACCCGAACCTTTCTTGGTCGAAAGGCCAGGCTCAAGGTCAGTTTAGTAATGCTAAAGGTCCTCCAGGCTCCAGTTATAAGAATTCGGCTGGTCCAACTCAGCCCAGCAATGACGAAAAGAATGAGCAGAGATTCCATACCTTAGAAAAAGCTATTTCTAGCTTACAAAATTCAGTTAGTGACATTGCTGCGGCTCTGAGAGAGAGAGAACCTGGTAGGTTCCCTAGTCAACCTCAACCAAATCCAAGAGGAGTTAATGAAATATCGACTGGTGAGAAATCATCCAGTCATGTGAATGCTATTAGTACCCTCAGGAATGGTAAGGTAGTGGATAACAAGGTAACTAGGCCTGATAGTGAACAAACTGTAGTTCACCCTGATCCAATAGTTGAAGAGACTGATAAAGTCTCTGACGAACCTGAGGCAACCCCTCAGAGAACTGATTTCATGCCTAGAGCTCCATACCCAAGGTTGTTAGCACCTACTAGAAAGGAATCCAATTTTAACGAAATAATGGAAGTGTTTAAGCAGGTCACTATCAACCTTCCATTATTAGATGCAATTAGGCAGATTCCCCCCTATGCCAAGTTCCTTAAGGAATTATGCACACGAAAGCGAAAGCATAGTGTGCAAAAGAAGGCCTTCATAGCTAGCCACGTAAGTTCTATTCTGCAGGATAGTACAACACTTAAGTACAAAGATCCAGGTTCCCCAACCATTGCTTGCACGATAGGAAACTACCGTGTAGATAGAGCTTTACTCGATTTAGGAGCCAGTGTGAACTTACTGCCGTACCATGTGTACCTCCAGCTAGGACTAGGCGATTTGAAACCTACCCAGATGACTTTGCAGTTAGCTGATAGGTCCGTAAAAATTCCTCGTGGTGTCATAGAGGATGTTTTGATTGAAGTGGATAAATTTATTTATCCAGTGGACTTTGTTGTGCTTGATACCAAACCCGTGCCTGATCCAGAAAATCAGATACCGGTTATACTAGGTCGCCCGTTCTTAGCAACATCTAATGCGATCATTAACTGTCGTAACGGTGTCATGAATTTGTCTTTTGGTAACATGACTATTGAGCTGAATATCTTCAACATTAGTAATCAACCACTAGAGTTAGATGACCCCAGCTTAGAAAACGTCAACATGATAGAGACTCTAGTTCAGGAGTCATTACCAAACACTTTAATAGAAGACCCGTTAGAGAAATGTCTAGCCCACTTTGGATTAGATTTTGATGATAGGGAAATTAATGAGGTGAATGCGGTGTTAGACTCAGTACCCGTGTTAAACACCAGCAATAGGTGGACACCTAAGTTCGAACACTTACCAGTCCCTAAGTCAAACCTAGTTCCTTCCCTTGAAGAACCTCCAAAGTTGGACCTTAAGCAGCTACCAGATACTCTGAAATATGTGTACTTAGGCCCATCAGAGACCTTACCTGTGATTGTAGCTTCAGATTTGGATATGGACCAGGAAAATAAGCTAGTAACCATGCTTCAAGACAATAAGAAAGCCTTAGGATGGACCATAGCAGATATTCGGGGAATTAGCCCAACAGTTTGTATGCACCAAATCCATTTAGAAGAGGAGTCCAAACCATCTAGGGAGATGCAGCGTAGACTCAACCCAAACATGAAGGAGGTAGTTCGAACGGAAGTGCTTAAATTGCTAGATGCGGGTATTATTTACCCAATTTCAGACAGTAAGTGGGTCAGCCCAGTTCAGGTTGTACCCAAGAAATCAGGTATCACTGTAGTCAAGAATGAGGATAATGAATTAATTCCAACCCGAGTGACCACGGGTTGGCGTGTTTGTATAGACTATAGGAAATTGAACAAGGCCACAAGGAAGGATCACTTTCCCCTTCCTTTTATTGACCAAATGCTAGAAAGATTAGCTGGACATAGCCATTATTGCTTTCTGGGTGGCTACTCTGGTTATAATCAGATTGTTATTGACCCAAAAGACCAGGAGAAAACCACTTTTACCTGCCCCTTTGGCACTTTTGCATATAGGCGCATGCCCTTTGGGTTATGCAATGCACCGGCCACATTTCAGCGGTGTATGATGAGCATATTCTCTGACATGGTGGAACGGTTTCTAGAGGTCTTTATGGATGACTTTTCTGTGTTTGGTTCTTCGTTTGATGAGTGCTTGCATCATTTGTCGCTAGTGTTAGCTAGGTGTAAAGAAAAGAATCTAGTACTCAATTGGGAGAAATGTCACTTTATGGTTAATTCAGGAATAGTTCTGGGACACATAGTCTCTGCCAAGGGCATAGAAGTAGACAAAGCCAAAGTAGACATTATCAAAACTCTTCAGGTTCCTAGAACCGTCAAAGACATTAGATCTTTCCTAGGGCATGCAGGATTTTATCGTAGATTCACCAAGGACTTTAGTCTGATTGCTAGACCTCTTTGCAACTTACTTGCAAAAGATACCAAATTTACCTTTGATGATGACTGTTTAGGAGCTTTTGAGAAGCTCAAGACCCTACTTACTACTACACCTATAGTTCAGGAACCTGATTGGACTCAGCCATTTGAGATCATGTGTGATGCATCGGACTATGCCATAGGCGTAGTCTTAGGACAAAGGATAGGCAAACTATTACACGTGATCTATTATGCTAGCAAAACCCTGAATGATGCCCAGTTGAACTACACCACCACGGAGAAGGAGTTGTTAGCCATAGTGTTCGCCATAGACAAATTTAGGTCTTATCTCTTAGGATCTAAGGTTATAGTCTTCACAGACCATGCTGCCCTGAAGTACCTTCTGTCTAAGAAGGACTTGAAACCTAGACTGATAAGATGGATCCTGTTGCTACAGGAATTTAAGTTAGAGATTATGGATAAGAAGGGTGCAGAAAATATAGTGGCCGATCACTTGTCTAGGCTAGTCCTAGACACTCCAGACGATTCCCCTCCTGTGAGGGATAGTTTTCCTGATGAACAACTCTTTGTTGTTTCTGAGTCACCTTGGTATGCACACATAGTGAACTATCTTGTTACTGGTCGAATGCCCCAACACTGGGGTAGACAAGATCGTTCTAGGTTTTTAGCTGAGGTGAAACACTTCTTTTGGGATGATCCTTACTTGTTTAAGTATTGTCCAGACCAGATTATCCGGAGATGTATCCCTGAGACTGATCAGTCCAATATTATCTCCTTTTGTCACAATCAGGCTTGTGGAGGTCACTTTAGTGCCAAGAAGACTGCTGCTAAGATATTGCAGTGTGGATTCTACTGGCCATCACTGTTTAAAGACTCCCGCAGCCACTGTGTTGCTTGTGACAGATGCCAGAAGCTAGGAACCGTGACCCGTAGAAACATGATGCCCCTGAACCCGATTTTGATTATTGAGATTTTTGATGTATGGGGTATTGACTTTATGGGTCCCTTTCCTAGTTCTCTAGGTAATCTTTATATACTTGTTGCCGTAGACTACGTGTCTAAATAGGTAGAGGCGGTGTCGTGTAAAACTAATGACCACAAGGTAGTGGTCCGATTTTTGAATGATAATATTTTTGCACGTTTTGGTACACCTAGGGCTATAATTAGTGATGGTGGGTCACATTTTTGTAATAGACCGTTTAGTCTTCTGATGAAGAAATATGGTATAACTCACAAGGTGACCACCCCTTATCATCCCCAGACTAGTGGTCAGGTAGAGGTTTCCAATAGGGAAATAAAACGCATTCTAGAAAAGACAGTCAACCCAAATAGGAAAGACTGGTCAACAAGGCTTACTGATGCCTTATGGGCTTATCGTACTGCGTTTAAAACCCCAATAGGAATGTCCCCCTACCGTTTGGTTTTTGGCAAAGCATGCCACTTGCCTGTTGAGTTAGAACATAGAGCATATTGGGCTGTGAAACAGCTAAATTATTCACTTGACAAGGCAGGTGCTCAGAGGAAACTCCAGCTCAATGAGTTGGAAGAAATTAGGATTGATGCTAATGACAGTGCTAGGGAGTATAAGAACAAAATGAAACTCGTGCATGATAGAAATATTTTGCGAAAGTCATTTTCTCCAGGTCAAAAAGTTCTTCTGTATGACACACGGTTACATCTGTTCCCCGGGAAGTTACGCTCTCGGTGGACAGGTCCTTATGTGGTTCGCACTGTCTTTCCTCATGGAGCTATTGAGATTGAGACTCAGGATGGTGGAAACATCACCAAAGTCAACGGTCAACGACTGAAACCGTTTTTAGAGTCTAACCCTACAGGTAATATTGAGGAGGTCCCTCTGGAGGACCCAGCGTACTCTGATTGACCATCAGAGCCGTTTGTGTATGTATGTATCAGATTTTTAAGCTTTTTCAGCTTTATTGCTACGCTTCATTCAGGTACTATCTTTCTGACTCCCTTACTTTTACACTTTTGGTATTGTTCTATACTTAGAAACATTGAGGACACTGTTTAATTTAAGTTTGGGGGTATTGGGAGACTTTTTAGGTTTAATAAGATTTGGAATTTAGAAGCATGTGAACAATTCAGGGTGACACTAACCACTCTAGGTAGATGGAAGCTTAGCCATTTTTCTATAAGGATTGGTGTGCCCAGCTAGATGGTCTATTCATAAATGAGACAGAGTTCAGGTGTTAGAAATAACATGATAGTTGTCACCACCACATCACGTTCTGTTTTATTATTTGCAATTTCGTGTTTCTCTGAGAGTATTGGTGGGTCCTAGCATCGACGTGTTAATTAGCGCTGGAATGACATTTAGTGTGTTGAGATCATGCCCCAGTATGAATATTACGATAGTGTTTTAGAATTATGTGTGTGGTCCCCCTGTATCCGTCGCCTAAGCAAGCGTGGAATGCAGGATCCATGGGAACACACATGTATTAAGTGTCAGAAAAAAAAAAAAATCGAAAAAAAAATTTAGAAAAAAAAATTGAGAAAAAGAAAAATATAGTATTTGGTATTTTCAAGTTCTCCCTGTCTCCGTCGCCTAAGCAAGCGTGGAACGCAGGATCCATGGGAACTTGTAAATATTTTAGTTAGTAGTAACTGTTGAAAATAAATGGGGAGTATCTCGACACACTAGGTTTCATCTCGGTATTGACCTTCAGACAGATATGGGAAACACCGTGCGCCTCAGTTAACATTTGCGACCTTCTACAGTCTACTTTCATCTTCTAAGTCTTTTCATGTGATGTGTGGATAAATAACTGTCTGAGTAGAACTCTGTTGTCTTAGATATGAATTTTAGTACGCTTGAGTTAACACTCGTGTACAGTGATTGGATCCATAAAGGGTAATGGTCCCTATAGCCGAATATCTGAATAGCCAATTAACTAGCTTGTTTAGTGTCTATCCTTAATCGTTCACGTGTTGCTAAGATCTAGATCCAGGTTTTGTGGGTATACCTCTTGTAAACCCTCACGAGACAAAACTCGTCCACTAGGGACACCTAGGGGTTTAACGGCTTACTGCATATGCTAAATGTAGTCGCGATTCCTGCGAAAGTGAGTTAGGATTTTTACTTTATTTTTAGAGTAGTTTGCTCGAGGACTAGCAAAATAGTAAGTTTGGGAGTGTCTAAATTACACCTTAATTTCAGTGAGTTAGTATTCGATTTTGTGTCTATTACGTGTTTTTATGCTTTTGTAGGTACATTAGAAGAATAAAGATTTGTGGAAAAATTGGCTCAAAAAGTGTTCAAGGCACCCGGGAAAATAGATCAAAGCACCCACACTTTGGATTGGGGCACCCTGGATCGGGTCAACCCAGCGGGTCAACCCAGCGAGTCAACCCAGCGAGCTGGATCGGGCCGAGTCACCGGGTTAACTCATCGGGCTCAACTGTGTCCACTGTCAACGTAAAATCAACGTGTTCTTTCGCTTCCAGATTGTTCCAAATATTAGTAGATATCCCACACAAGTTAGAACAATCGAGAAACAGCAAAAAAATCCCGTGAAATCAGTTGAAAAATCATGTATATGGCCGGAATTGGGTTTCGATTCGGATTGGGATTTGTGGGCTATTCTAGAGAGTTCTATTAGGTTTAGAACTCTCTCTAGGGTTTCTAATATCTATAAATACCAAGAGAAGCCAAGAGAATCAACAACAAAAGCCTAGAGAAGAAAATAGAGAATTCCGGCTACTATTCCGTCACCGTCCGGTCACTGCTACTGCACCGGCCGGCTGTTCTTCATCCATTACTGCCGAAGAAGAAGACTCAGTAACATTTATAAGTGTTGCTGATTTGAATTTTTCTGTTGTCTATTGCTTCAAACCCTTTGTTGCTTAAACTCTTCTGTAACAGCTGAACCCTCTCCTGTAACGCATATAAGCGTATCAAATCAGCTGTTACAGCGTTATTCAACCTTGTAATCAATATTTTGAGCAATGAAATCAACTTTTGAGCAAGTTTTCTTCACCATGGGCTAAGTCTAATTACTGGGATGATGGATAAGGTAATTTTCTCAATTTTATGTGATTTAATTATTTTCTAATAATTATTTATAATTCTTTTATTATTAGAATTGCATAGTTTTGAATAGTAAAAACGGTTTTCTTTCAACAGTTGTGCTTTTGCTTGATGGATTATGCTTAGTTAATTAATTTTGATAGTCCATGCTTGTGATTTACCTCTGTTTGTTAGCATAACAAAACCAACTTTGGCAATTATTTGTGCTTTAATTAATTTAAAAAGAATTATCTGATTAATCACATAGGTTGTTAGATTTACCTGATTCCTGATTCCTGGTACGTTTTAAATTATTTAAAAATCATATTTAGGTTATTTAGTCTTTTTCTTACTCCTGGAATTTTCTAGAATTAGTTTAAATCATTATTTTCTAAAATCATTACCTTCACAAGTTCGAGAATCGAACCTCTTTTTACCACTATATAAAATTACATCAATTTTTGGCGCCGCCGACGCGGACTTGTTTTTAGGTTTAGGGTTTTAGATTTATTATTTTACTTTGTTCTATTTTACGTTTCTTTTGGTATTTTTCCTTTTTACTACAGGTTCGATTTTGGGATCGAAAAGAGATTACGCCCAAGTTTTGGAATTAAAGCTAAAGACTTGGAATTAAAAAAGGGAAAAGCTTAAAGAACGAAAAAGAAGATCGAAGATTTTATTTTTTTTAAATTAGATTTTTAGTTTATTTTAATTAGTTTTAATTAGTTTTAATTAGTTTAGAAAATTGTATTCGGGTTTTTATTAATTCTGTAATTTTTATTTTATTTTTGGACACTTTTGGACATTTTATTTTTAAACCCTACGGAAGGGTAATTTTAAATATCAAACTGTGTGCACGGACGGACGACAATTACGATATTGTCTCGGCCCCTCGGGTTCGCACACTATTAAAAAGGATATTAGTGGCCCGAGTCGACTTCAATGGTTCGTCGCCCGTCTAGAACGGGAGGTAAATTTCGACCAACCCACGAATCTCCTGTCAGTGGGTTTTCTGGACGCCTTTGTATGCATATATGCTGAGGACTGAATACGGAACTTAATTTCTGCATAGTAAAGGGCAAGGCCTGGCCATACAAGATAAGGTTTCGGATTTCATCACCGTCTCCTTCTTGCCCGCCTTAGGAAAACGAAACCTACACGAACCTAAGCTTAAAATCTTGACTAGAAAGAGACCGATAAGGTAACGAGCTTATAGGAAAATCGGTTGGAAGGACTGTATTGGTTACCTTATTAGCCTAACTCAAAAAGCAGGAAGATTAGATTAAAGTTGATTAGAGCCGCCCTGTAACCCAGGGAAGCGTTGCCAAAGAGACAAGGGTATCAAAGCTCCATTGAGCTTCTCCTGTTTCTCTTCAACTTGATTTAACTCGGATCGCTCAGAGAGATTCGCTAAAATTGTAACCAGTTGCCTTCTAAAAGAATAGAAGCTGGTCTAGAGACAATCTAAGTGGAACCATCATGCTTGTTGTTTGCTAGATTTAGGTTTGATTTGGTTGGGTCAGGGCACGATTGTGTTTGATTGTTAGGATTTAATTTTTGTATGCCAAGAACGCCCTTAAGGCGAACTTGGAATAGAGACCCTCAAGGTACGTTAATCAGTGGAAGACTTGTAGTTCACCTTGACCTTGAGAATCCAACTGAGAGTGAACTAGTCACTCCCGAGACTGTGTCAGCAATGACGTCTCTGAAGGATTTGTTGAATCCAATCCGGACCTCACGTCCATCTTGCATCAAGTTAGCCGCTACTGAAGCGAGCTACGAACTGAAACCAGGAATAATCCAGATGCTCCCATTATTCTTAGGAAAAGAAAACGAAAATCCCTATTTTCATGTTAGGGAATTCGAGGAAATATGTAGCATGATCAGAATTAGAGACTTGAATGACGAGTCTATTAAACTTAGATTATTTCCCTTTTCACTAAGAGATAAAGCCAAGTCGTGGCTGTATAGCTTGGCTCCTCAGTCAATTGAAACCTATGCCCAACTTACTTCAGCTTTTATTCAGAAGTTCTTCCCTAGGAACAAAATTTCGTATGTTAGGCAGAAAATATGCACGTTTTCCCAGCTAGAGGGAGAGTCTCTGTATGTGTATGTAGATAGGTTCAATGACTTATTATCCCAATGCCCAGACCACGGTATAGAGGAATTAAAGCTAGTTCAAATCCTCTATGACGGTTTAGATTATGCATCCATAACCTTGGTTGAGTCTTTGTCAACCGGAGGGTTCGACAGTAAGACTCCTGCTGAGGCGATGAAACTTCTGAGGGACATCGCCGAGAAGACCCAGCAGTGGGAGAGTAGTAGAGAGCCGAAAAGAACAATTCTTCTAGGAAGAGGAAATGTTAATAGGGTAGAAGGATCTTTCGATTCAAAGGCCCAAATAGAAGCCTTATCTATAAGGCTAGAACTGGTCGAAATGAATCAAGTCAGTAATTCAGAGCCCAACCAATTCGAAGAGCAGGCTTTTGCTCTTTATAATAACACTAGATTTGATAACCAGAGAAAGTTCGACCCATACTCGAAATCTTATAACCCTGGCTGGAGAAACCACCCGAACCTTTCTTGGTCGAAAGGCCAGGCTCAAGGTCAGTTTAGTAATGCTAAAGGTCCTCCAGGCTCCAGTTATAAGAATTCGGCTGGTCCAACTCAGCCCAGCAATGACGAAAAGAATGAGCAGAGATTCCATACCTTAGAAAAAGCTATTTCTAGCTTACAAAATTCAGTTAGTGACATTGCTGCGGCTCTGAGAGAGAGAGAACCTGGTAGGTTCCCTAGTCAACCTCAACCAAATCCAAGAGGAGTTAATGAAATATCGACTGGTGAGAAATCATCCAGTCATGTGAATGCTATTAGTACCCTCAGGAATGGTAAGGTAGTGGATAACAAGGTAACTAGGCCTGATAGTGAACAAACTGTAGTTCACCCTGATCCAATAGTTGAAGAGACTGATAAAGTCTCTGACGAACCTGAGGCAACCCCTCAGAGAACTGATTTCATGCCTAGAGCTCCATACCCAAGGTTGTTAGCACCTACTAGAAAGGAATCCAATTTTAACGAAATAATGGAAGTGTTTAAGCAGGTCACTATCAACCTTCCATTATTAGATGCAATTAGGCAGATTCCCCCCTATGCCAAGTTCCTTAAGGAATTATGCACACGAAAGCGAAAGCATAGTGTGCAAAAGAAGGCCTTCATAGCTAGCCACGTAAGTTCTATTCTGCAGGATAGTACAACACTTAAGTACAAAGATCCAGGTTCCCCAACCATTGCTTGCACGATAGGAAACTACCGTGTAGATAGAGCTTTACTCGATTTAGGAGCCAGTGTGAACTTACTGCCGTACCATGTGTACCTCCAGCTAGGACTAGGCGATTTGAAACCTACCCAGATGACTTTGCAGTTAGCTGATAGGTCCGTAAAAATTCCTCGTGGTGTCATAGAGGATGTTTTGATTGAAGTGGATAAATTTATTTATCCAGTGGACTTTGTTGTGCTTGATACCAAAC
>JAJJMC010005368.1:0-16722 GCA_023531435.1 Papaver californicum
AAGTTCTCTGTATGTGCGTAAATTTGTATTCATGGTTAAAATGAGAACTTGTTAATACAAAATCTTCTGTGTTAAAATGAGAACTTGTTGTTACAAAAAAACAAGTGATAGCAATCAACGGACATGATTAAATTCATGTAAAAATTGATAAATATCTAATCAAAAACATGTTGAGTTTGTGTCTCTGTGATGATTCAAGAAAAAGATCTTTGTGTCAACTCATAAAACATGCCCTAATTTTGAGACACTAAATCCAGACAAAATCAATTGTTAGATTAATATTTTCGATTAGTGTTTCCTGATATGTTTACTTGCATTGTTTTAGTTGATGGGTTGTGCAAATATAATCGAATGGATAAGGTGGGCATTGTAAACAACATAATATTGATGCACATGGAAATGTTGATGAAGACGTTAAACTTGATTACATAAAAACAATAGGTAAAAACCCGAAACCGGACCAATTATACAGGTACAAGTACAAACACAGGTATAGGTCCCCCAAACTGGAACCGATTGCTAGCAGGTACAAGTGCTCATTTTTGAGGAAAACCGGGTCGTACCACCCTTTGTGCATCCCTAATAGAGTTTATTAATATGTGGAGTTTTTACTGTATCTATGTTCCTAGTCTAACCTAACGAAGTTGACTTTAGTAATCTACTCAAGTGAGTCTGAGTTTTGGAACTAAACTTGACGGTGGGTTTAACCGAGCAGTGCTCTAACATGAAAACACCCATATCTCACTAACTCTTCTAAAATTTGAGTCATTTTTGTATAAAATTATTACCCATTTGAAGCCATACTCTCAATCTAACTAATTTCCTACGATATCACATTTTCAGTAAGTGTACCACCTGCGGCTATATCAATCAAGTGACTTTGAGTTTTGGAATTAAACTTGAAAACCAAACTTGACATAACAACACATAGTGGGTTCAACCGAGCAGTGCTCTAACATGAAGACTCTCATATCTCGCTAACTCTTCTGAAATTTAAGTCATTTGTGGTATAAAAGTATAAAACTGTTGCCCATTTGAAGCCATACTCTCAATCTAACTAGTTTCCTACGATATCACATTTTCAGTTAGTATACCACCTGTGGATGTATCAATCAAGTTCCTTTTCTCTGGAAGTAACCCTTAATAGAAGTACTGGATGATAAGTGTTGGAGTGATATTATGGTTTGGGAAGCTTGCCAACAAACTTTTTTTACTTTTCTTAGTATTCATAAAGAGACTCTCAGTAGTTTGTAGAATGCCACTAATTTCTTTACGAACAAATGCAGCTTTAAAAACAGGAAAATACTTATTTATAATTTTTTTTTTTATTTCAGTCCATGTTGTAATACTCCATGGGGGAAGATAATACAACCATTCATCTGCTAAATCTATTAATGAAAACAAAAAGGCTTACGGCATAGCCTTTTCGATGTCTTAGTACCTTGCCTAAATATAGTTCCTTCTAACTTAGTGATCTTATTCCCACTTAATTACAAGTAACATAGTATAATTCAAGTTTGTTCCCACGAAGAGCAAGGAGTTTTAGTTGACGAAAATGTCACAAAGGGGGAGCTTTTTTAGAAATTAACTAATTAAACAAAGCAATGTAAATTGGTTGAATTGAAAACAATAAAGAGAAATATGATCGAGGAGTCATTCTTTGACAGTAAACATTTATCAAGTTAGTATATTATTTCATTTGTCTTTAATCATAGATTATCACCAACCGTGGGATAACATGTTCTCTTAGTTATCCCAGAAATTCCTTGTTTCACTGGATAACATGTACCATTAGTCACCCGATTTATCCGTCTTAGCCACCATGAAGTATCCTCTCAAGATGTAACTCAGTCAAATGATTTAGGGTTTGTGAACCTAGGTTTGATCCTAGTAGTTAAACTCAGTGCGCTCGGTTCACTTTCTAGTGTTGTTTTTACACGCGATTTCTCCGTAGAATCCCTTTGTAAGATCTCACGTTTTCCACATGTTTAAAGGATTGCTGGACAATTACGAATCTCTCAATTCTTTATTAGCAATACATTAATTAACAAACTAATTTATTTTGCCACCTAAAGATTTTATTAATCAATCATAAACATTTATTATAGTAAAGACAATGGATAATAATGTGAAGAATTTTAAAATATATTTATAAAATAACTTAAGTCATTTCTAGAACTCCGAATTCATCCTCAATCAAATATTAGTTTATCTACTCATGGATGTAGAAAAACCCATGATTTACAAAATTAGAGTAAAGGAAATTAAACCGGTATTAAGCGTGTAAATCTCCAATCCCTAGCTTTCATTTTTCGTTGCTTTCCTCAAAAGCTTACCCAAAGATCAATTCAAAGGTATCCTAAAATTATTAGAAATGTCTCTTATATAATATCCAAGTTGTAGAAATGTCTTTAAATCCCGTGCAAATAGATTATCAGATATCGCAAAGAATACCATAACCAAATCTGGCCATGTAAATAGTGAAAACTATCACCAACCCAATATAGTTAATCTTGGGTCTCAGTCTTGTCTTAGTCCCGACACCGATACAATTTTATCTCAGGAATATTCTCGGTGAAATCTCGGAGTCTTTATTTTTAAATTTTATACCTGTAATATATATGCCAAGCATTTTGCATACTTTACATATGTTAAGATTGTATAGATATAAAGAAATAACACCAATTTTTTTTAAAAGTAAAAAAATAAAAATAATATTTTTGGGTTGGATTCGATTTTTATTTCTAGAATTTCATGTTTTAAGTTTGTTGCGGTGAGATCTCGGCTGAATCTCAGTGGAATATCGGTCGTCTCGGCGAGTTTCTCGGCCAAATCACGTCTCGACGAGATTAAAAGGCTCGTTTCGTTCGACGACCGAAACCAAGAAATCGATCTGCGAGATCCCGACCATCTCGGTCGAGATTGACTATATTGCACCAACCCATACTATATGGGTTGTACACACAAAAACCTCACGAAATGGATCTCTCATTCCCACCTCCATACTTTTAAGTTCTTGTTATCCCTAGGCTCACTCCAGGCGAACGGCGCACATGACACAACTTGTGTCTTAACTTTAAAATTAAGGACTTATTTATAAAATTTTCAGTTTTAATAATTTTATAATACTAAGAATGCCCCTTAGTATATATATGTAATGAAACTAATTATAGGTTTCATTTTCTTTTCACTCTTTCTCCCGGCTAAAGAATTTTAGGGTTTTCAGATCAAGAGTTATGTCATGGCTACTACTGTTTTAAGGAGGAGAGGAAAACGATTAGCTCCATTGATCTCTGCTTCTATATCTATTGATGATGTTTATGGATTTCCACTCGATTTAACTTTGAAACCTAAGTTCATCAATAGCAGTATTTATTCTCGAAGATTAACTCAAAATCAATGTGAAAAGTTGATGAAAATCAATATCGGTAAATTAATTTGAGATTTGTTCATCAAAGACGATTTGAAAGGTAAGTTTCATGTCTAGTTATCATTTTAGTTTTATGATAATTATCAATTTTGAAAAAAAATTAACAAAAAATTCACATCTGTTTCAGGTGGTTCTGGTTCCTTAACTTGTGGTGAAGAAGATAAGACTCGCCCCAGCACAACCTAATTGTGTTGGTGAGTGCATCCTTACCAAGTACGCTCATGGATGGTGAATAAGCGCATAAAACAAGCCCCATGACCTCTTATATGTAGATTTTGATTAGATGTTTAAAACGAGCCAAGAATCACTCAATTCGAACAATGTATAAGAAAGTTATGTACAAAACAATTTCCAATCATTATGAAATTAGAGTTTAACACATGTCCAAATCATTATGTCAACATTCTAATGAAATTTCCAATCTAACTTATCCACTTCTAGATATGTGCACAAACCCGTGAAGATTAACAGACTAATCGAAAAAGTAAAACATAAGTCATATTTACACATGACCGGTCCTGGGATCGATCCTTCCCACTAGGGATCGTTTCTGCTCAAGGGGTCGATCCTGGGATCGGTCATGAACCCTATTTCGACTCTGAAAAAAGTTTTTAAGTCTACTTCCTTATACTATTTATTTGAAAAATTTTTAAACATGTTTAATAAGGTTTATATTCACCCAGAAGTTCAACACACTAAATAATAACAAGTTACCAATTCGTACAATGTCATAATCAACAAAGTGTATAGATATAATATTCTTCGTAACTCTATATACTTAAAGTTGTCGAAGCAACTATGTGTATCATAACTTTTAATACTTTGATCACATTATAGTGAACAAGTCACCAAACGAAAGTCATTGTAACAAACATAACTTTGTATGTTATGTTTTAAATGAATACATACTTGCATGAATAATAAATATAAGTAGAATAAGTTAAGTCTTGTAGTTAGTAACCTTGAACTGAAGGATGGTGTCTTCCTTTTATCTCCAATACTTCTACATGTCTTCTAAAATAACTATAGCAAGTCTCAACATTCTATGTTCCTAGTCTAACCTAACGAAGTTGACTTCAGTAATCTACTCAAGCTTACTTTGAGTTTTGGAACTAAACTTGACATACCAACGCTTGGTGGTTGAACCGAGTAGTGCTCTAACAGTCTCAACATACAGTAAAAACTCATATTGATAGACTTGGGACTTCACAAAATTATTTATATATAAAGTTTATTAATATAGAGATGTATACCAAAAAAATGATTTTTTTTGCTAATTCAAAGTATGTAAATGATATTTGATAATATATATACATATACATATTTATAGTTCCAATACACAAATACATGTATTCTATCTATAAAATTATAAGATCATTAATAATTTTTTGATATTTATTCTAGCTAACTCAATGTATGTAAATGATATTAAATAATGAATATACATATTTATAGTTCCAATACACAAATACATATATCCATTTATGAACTTACATCATTTTCTCAAACAACTATAGATAAATATTTTACTTCATCTTAAATTTTGATGTAACAAGATTGAAAATAGTATAAATTCCAAAGGGGATAAACCCAAGATAAAACAAATATGGAAAGAGTACTACTCTGATCCAGAAAATAGTACACTTCTAAATTACACAGGAAAGGCTTGTCCTCTCACTCTCTCTGAGGGAATATTTATAGTATTCTTAAATTCCATGATATCGTACACGTGGATGATCTTGGCTTCTTCGTCACTTCTATACATCAAGCTCGTACACGTGTCCTTGATGACATCTCCTTTTTCTGACACTCACTTTCCAGATACTAGACAGCCTTATCTGGGCCCATCCTGCTGACGTGTATTCTTTTTCTCACAACTGTCTTGTCCTAGGTTGACGTCACGACTTGATCCTTATATGCTACAACGTCCAACATAACCACCTGTTTGATATTTTTCCTACTCTCCGCGTGATCAAGAGTTGACCACGCTGATACCTCCTTCTATTCTTCTTTCTTCCTTTCTCTCTTCTTCCTCCCTTTCTCCCTTCCGCGTGAAGGACCTCTTCACGCTGGAGTTTTCCCTTCTTCTCTTTTTTTCTCCTTCTCTCTCTTCTTCTTTTCCTCCTTGTTTCTTCTTCCTCTTTTTTTTTTCCGCGTGAAGGACCCCTTCACGCGGTAATCTTTTCTTCTTTTCGTTGTTTCTCATTTTCTTATTTTTTCTCGTTGTTTCTCCTTCTTTCTTCTTCCTATCCCTCTCTTATTTCCGCGTGAAGGACCCCTTCATGCGTACACCTCCCTTCTCTTTCTTTAAATCACCTCCAATCATTCTTTTCTCCTCATTTCTCTCTCCTGCCTCGCACCCTTGGTCACGCACCAACTCCTTCTTCCCCTCTCTATTCATTTTCTTCTCTTCTACGACTCCCTTCTCTCATACAACTCCCCTCTGTCGTACGACTCCCTTCTCTCTTATATATTCCTTCTCATTTACTATCTTTCTCTTGGTGTCTGAGTCCATTCTAGGGTAAAATCCCTTATCCCAATTTTAGGGTATCTAGATTAAGTCTCCTGACTGTCTGGTTAGGCGTCTAGACTATGCAGCATTCTCATACCCAAAATTCTGCTTTCTTTTCTCACTGCTACTTTCTCTAAGTCCCCGAGTAATATTGATAGACACATTTATGTGTCTTATTTAATCTCATATTTATATTGCTATTACTTAGTTTCTGTACGAATATTGTCATTTTATTGTGTTTGTAGATATTTTTGAAGAATTAATAAGTGTGGAAAATAAGATGAAAAAATATTAAAAGACACCCAAAAAATTGATAAAGGCACCCGAATAACAATTGATAAAGGCACCCACCCTCTTTGGTTTCAATTGAATTTGGCGGGAAATTATTCTTACTCGAATCTATGAGATTCATTACGTGATTTGAAGGAGATTTGTTAGCTTTTAATACTCTTGTCTTAATAAGAGGAATATCTACATGTTTGGAAATGTGAAAATCAAGAAAAATCTCAAAGTAGAAATTTAATTCTCTAAATTAGGAAGAAAAACAATATTCTCGGTCTAACAATTAGGTAGAAGAAAAATCTCATGATATTTTACCTAATCCGTGTGATTTAGTTTCTATATTATTTGGGTAACTATATCTATGGAGAGAAGGAAAATCAAAACAGGATTGAGACATGATGATCGAGAGAAAGAAAATCCTCGAGAATAATTATCTTGATTAAAGATAATGATTCGTGAAGATATTTGAGAAGATTTGGGTTGGGTGTTGTTGTACTATTAATAGAAGAGATGGTGGAAGAGTTACGGGAGGATGGCGTGAGCCAGGAGTGAGCTCAAATTGAAAATAAAAAAAATTCACAGTTGTTTCTTCATCACAGGCGAGGAAGAGAAGAAAAAGGCGACCAAGAACTGTTGCATAAACCGTGGTGAATTCTTTTGAATTCAGCTGCTTCCAACGATGATTTCTGCTACAGTTCGAGCGACGGTTTCAGTTCTTAATACACAATTGGTCTGTTCTTGATTCACTTCTCATAAGGTTTGTCGTAAATTCGTTAATTAATTCAATATGTTCTTAACAATTCTACGACACGACTGGTCAGTGCTTTATTGTAATTCTTTATAAAATCATGATTAAAATATCTTCTTCTCTATTTTCTTTTATGATGAGTAGATAAATTTCTGTTCTAGGGTGTAGGAGGAAACTATATTTGATGTGTATAATTAATAGTTTTATTTCCTAGACAATATTTACTTTACTATTTGTGTTATTCATGACTAATAATGTCGCTTCTTTAAAAGCTTCATAATAATTGTTCTGGACGGTTTTCAAACTGTTGATCTTTAATAAGCGAAGGAAGTTTTATTTTTATGCAACGACAAAAGTTGTATAATTAATTTAAAACGTTATATTTTCCAAAACATGAGATTAAGTTCAATATGGTTTTGAGTAATTTGAGAGTAATTGTTTGAGGTAATAGATTGTTAATTTTACAAACATCCGAATAGTGGAATCTGAAACCCTAGATTTTTTTCTCCTGGTTGATTAATTTGTATAGTTATTTTATCTTTTTATTTATTTAATTTATTCATCAAAAATTATTATTTTTATTATTAGCACATTAGTTAATTAAGAACTAGAAATTGCACTTCTGAAATCCCTGTGGAACGAACCGTACTTGCATACTGTCTCATCGACAACCGTGCTCTTGCAGCATAATTCAAAAAATCACATCAAGTTTTTGGCGCCGCTGCCGGGGACTAAGAAATTGTATTTTTTTTTTATTTTTGTGTTAATTAGTTTAGGATTTATATTATTTATTTTAGTTTCTTTATTAGATTTTACTTGGGTATTTCTCTTAGTTTTGTTGTATAGGTATATTTTTACATTTATTGTGAAAGTTCCCTACCAAAAAAAGGTAAGTAATATAACTCAACTTTTATTTTGTTAATATATTTTTTTTAGATTTTTATTTTGTAAATAAGTAAATCATGATTTTTATTTTTGTATATCTCTTAGATTTTATTTTATTTTTTACATAAAAAAAACACGTGCACACACCAGTTGAATTGTCAGACTACCGATTTTAGGAAAACCCGTGGAAAAGTAAGCTGAACCCGTGCCTTGTTCCTGATGGGAGTTACCAACTGAAATTCCACAAGCCTTAGCCTCGTACCTTTGACCAGTCTTTGACTATAGGTATATTTCGCTAAGGTAACCTGAGCTTACTCATTTTAGTCGAACCTGCATTTGCACGTGCACAAATTAGAAAAAAAAATGTCGAACTGGTATTATGAAGACCAATACAATGATTATCGACCTGAATTTCAAAATGGACAATACCCTTACTATGACCATCGTATGGATAGTATTTAAGACCAGTATCAACCCTCTGGAGGTTATGGTTCATACCATAGTGATCTCAATTACTATTCGCACGTTCACCAGTCGTACAAACGGGTAAACATGCAATATTATACTGAGAAAAATGTTAGTTCTTCATCTTTAGAAGATGCCCTCATGCGTTACATGGAAACTTCACAAATTCTTGATTTTTCGTCTAATTCTTGGAATAAACTCAATCAATTAGATGAAAATGAACGAAAGATAACAAAAAGACTTGAATCTATGTGTACAACTCTCAGTGAACTTAATGCACGTTTAGATGAGGAGAAAATTGAAGATGAACGGTCAATTGCTAGTATTGTTCCAAATGAACTTAATTGCCAAAATAATGTTTCTAATTTTACCCTTAATAATAATGATAAATATTTACCTAATCTAGAAGATAAGGTTAGAGTTGAAGAAACTACTTACTTAGATAAGGTTCAACCATCCTCATATTATTATGAGGTTGAGGAAAGTATTGACGAAGAATTTGAAATTCGTAGCCATAATGACGAGAAAAGTTTTACAACAATTGAGCTTCATGATAATAATGATGTGACTAGTTCTAATCCTAATAATGTTTATGATTATTTACCTATTCGAGAGGAAAATGATTTAACTAGGGATACCATTATTTTAGATGGTGAAATATTTCCTTGTTATTATGAAAACAATGATGGTTTAGAGGAACGAGTTTATCCCGAGACTAGTGTTTTAAAGTCCAACGGTTCAAAGACCATAGTCTTTAACGAAGATGATAAACTCATAGAGTTTTAAATATGAGTAAAGATGCACCACCTTATTATAACCTAGAAGAAGCAATTGACCATTTTAGGAATCTGACGATCTAGAAATTAGGGAAATTATGGCTAGTCTATCCAAGGACACTGAAATATCTAAGTATTAGGGTGAATACCATTCTTCCCGTAGTTTACCTTCGACTCTTAAAATATTGCCTTGCTTGGGACTTGACATATGTGCCTCTACCATTTTAAGAGATTATCTTCAAGAACTGTTTCCCGAACCTAATGATGTCCAGAAAGAAGTTCAGTTGTTAGAAACCCATCCTATGGTTGATATGGTTACCCAGGAGATAATACCATAATTGAATTTGTTGTCCCACCAAATTTTTTTTTACCAAATGTGGGAACATATAAATTTAAAATGTGTCAGATATTGAATACTAGATCTAAGCCTAATTATTTTAGGAAATCTGAATCGACACATTTTCTTAAGATTGGCCACCACTTTCACATACTTCATTGTGGTCAACTTTGTGAGTCAAATTTGATTGACTTTAAGGATCCACAATTATTTCGATTATTGTTGTATAATTCGTAAATTGTGACTAATCCTTTCTTAGTCTGGCTGAAGACTTTAAACTTAGCGTTTTATGGGAGGCAACCCAGATGATTTTGGTACACGGTGCTCGTAATATCCTTTCCTATCTCTTTTACTTTGTTTATTGTTTCTCATTGATCATGCTTTCATTCATTTATCTTTAGAACATCGAGGACTATGTTCAGTTTAAGTTTGGGGGTAAGGGAGAAAATTTTTAAGAATTTAGTTATACCAAAAACTCCAAAATTTAGAAACTTGTGAACAATTCAGGATGACAATGACTATTCTAAGTGGATGGAAACAAAATTCTTGTCTGTAGGAGTCGAGGGACCCAGCTAAATGGTCTATTCATAAAAGGACAAAGCTTAGGTGTTATAAATAACATGATAGCCATCACCATATCTCAGAGTCATCACCATATCACGTTCTGCTTTTATTTTTGCAACTTTATGTATTTCTCTAAGTGATTTGGTGGGTCACTAGTATCGCCTTGTTGACGCCGCTAGGATGAATTAGAGTGATTGAGATCAAGCCCCATTCTTTTAATTGAACTTGACTAATAATTTTTTTTTTGACACTTGGATAACAATATGTATGTGTTCTCCCTGTCTCCGTCGCCTAAGCAAGCGTGGAACGCAGGATCCATTGGAACTATCATGTAATCTGCTGACACGGAGGATGCGCTTAGATTCAAAAGATCTAATCATGTTGTTGGAAAAAAATGATGAAATAAATAATAAAAAAAATAATTGTATATTTTCAATAAATCGACCGCTGGAGCCCTTGTATATACCAGCTGAGTGGATACTAGAATTAGGATTCAGGCCAGTGGGTGCATATCTCAATATATTAGGGTTCATCTTGGCACTGATGATCATCCAGTTATTCTGGGAAACACCGTTCACCTTAGTCAACATGCACACACTTCTATCTCCATATCTATCTTCTTAAACTATTCATGTAATTGTGGATTGTTGAATTCCGAGTATCGTGGTCCATTGTAAGACTTTCTGAGTAGTGCTTTGTTTTCTTATTTATGAATATTAGTACACTCGAGTGCAAACTCGTGTACAACAATTGGATTCAAAACATGGTAATTCTCCCCTAGCAAAGAATTTTTTAGGTAACTAAATATCATGTTTAGTGTCTACCCTCATTCGTTCACAAGTAGCTAGGGTTTGGAGTAAAGGTTTTGTGGGTACATCTCTTGTAAACTCTCACGAGACTAAAACTCGTCTGATAGGGACACCTATGGATTTAAAGTCTTGTTGCACACGCTAAGTGAAATCGCGATACTTGCGAAAGTGAGTTAGGATTTGCTCGAGGACTAGCAAATAATAAGTTTGGGGGTATTTGATAGACACATTTATGTGTCTTATTTAATCTCATATTTGTATTGCTATTACTCAGTTTCTATACTAATATTGTCATTTTATTGTTTTTGTAGTTATTTTTGAGGAATTAATAAGCGTGGAAAAATAAGATAAAAAAGCGTTAAAGGCACCCAGAAAATTGATAAAGGCACCATAACAACAATTGATAAAGGCACCCCTGAGTTTGATAAAGGCACCCACCCTCTTTGGTTTGAATTGAACTTGGCGAGGAATTATTCTCACTCGAATCTGTGAGATTTTATTACATGATTTGAAGCAGATTTGTTAGCTTTTAATACTCTTGTCTTAATAAGAGGAATATCTACATGTTTGGAAATGTGAAAATCAAGCAAAATCTCAAAGTAAAAATTTGATTCTCTAAATCAGGAAGATAAAAATTATTCTCGGTCTAAAAATTAGGATGAACAAAAAACTCGTGATATCTTACCTAATCCGTGTGATTCAGTTTCTATATTATTTGGGATAACTATATCTATGAAGAGAAGGAAAATCAAAACAGGATTGAGACATGATGATCGAGAGAAAGAAAATCCCCGAGAATGATTATCTTGATTAAAGAGAATGATTCATGAAGATATTTGGGAAGATTTGGGTTGGGTGTTGTTGTAATATTAATAGAAGAGATGGTGGAAGAGTTACGGGAGGCTGGCGTGAGCCAGTACATAGCTGTAATTGAAAATAAAAAAATTCAGAGTTGTTTCTTCATCACAGGCGAGGAAGAGAAGAAAAAGGCGACCAAGAACTATCGCAGAAACCGTGGTGAATTCTTTTGAATTCAGTTGCTTCCAGCGTTGGTTTCTGCTACAGTTCCAGCGACGGTTTTAGTTCTTAATACACAATTGGTCTGTTCTTGATTCACTTCTCATAAGGTTTGTTGTAAATTCGTTAATTAATTCAATATATTCTTAACAATTCTGTGACACGACTGGTCAGTGCTTTATTGTAATTCCTTCTAAAATCATGAATAAAATGTCTTCTTCTCTATTTTCTTTTGTGATGAGTAGCTAAATATCTGTTTTAGGGTGTAGGAGGAAACTATATTTGATGTGTATAATTAATTGTTTTATTTCTTAGAAAATATTTACTTTACTATTTGTGTTATTCATGACTAATAATTTCTCTTCTTTAAAAGCTTCATAATAATTATGCTAGACGGTTTTCAAACTGTTGATCTTTAATAAGTGAAGGAGGTTAGATTTTTGTGCAACGATAAAAATCGTATAATTAATTTAAAACGTTATATTTTCCAAAACATGAGATTGAGTTCAATATGGTTTTGAGTAATTTGAGAGTAATTGTTTGAGGTAATAGATTGTTAATTTTACAAACATCTGAAATAATGGAATCTGAAACCCTAGATTTTTCTCTTCCTAGTCGATTAATTTGTATAGTTATTTTATCTTTTTATTTATTTAATTTATTTCTCAAAAATTATTATTTTTATTATCAGCACATTAGTCGCCTCATTCTTAGGTATGGTATCTCCACCCCATCAGTGTGTTTACTCATATCGAAGTACATGCCTTAATCTCCTCTCGTTCTGAGTTGTTCTTATCACTTTCGTCTTGAAGATGACCTAGCCAGGACAAGAGAGCATATGGCTAGTGCGTTAAAAACTATTGATTTTATGGAGAAGAAGATTGTTGCTTGTCGTGTTCTGCTTGCTATGCTTGCTACTAAGAGACCTATTTATCATGTTACTACTATGTATATATGTAGTATTATGTAAGTTCCTGTAAAGGAGCATTCCTGAATCTAGCTAAGTTTAAGCCTTTGTAAATAAAGATTTCTATTTAAAGTGCATGTTGTTTGACACTCTGTGAGTAAAGGTACCGCTGGATGGATCATGTTGTTCTCTGCTTCCATGCATTTTAGTATCTTTGCCTATGTCCTTCATTTTGGAACTCCACTGGTCATTTGAGGTGTATATTTGAGAAAGTTCAATTTTTCCATCGTTTTTTTTTGAAGAATTATAAAGCCCTCGTCGTAATATGTTGATGTTTTTTCCCTGGTTTTACTGGGATGTATGCTTGAGAAAACTAAAATTTCCATATTTGTAGTATGTTATGGAATGTTGCTATTCTTCCCCTAGTCATCTTGAGGTGTATGTATGAGTAAGGTTTGGGGTCTCCTTACTGGTAAGACGTAGCGTTTGTATTATATATATATATTTGAAGGAGTTTGTTATGCTGATGTTATGACATTTTAGTATACTCTAGATACTGGTAAGACGTAGCGTTTGACGTCATCTAATTTGTTCTGTGAAGATGTTTACTTATCGTAGAGTTTACTTGCCCATCCGAGGGTATCATCTCATCCGAGAGCATTCACTCATCTTAGAACATTTTCTCATTTTAGGGCATTCGTCTATCTTAGGGTATTCACTCATTTTAAATCATTCACCCCTCTTAGGGTGTTCACCCATCTTAGGGCATTCCATCATCTTAGGAAATTCACCCATCTTAGGACATTCACTCACCTTAGAGCACATTGTCCGTATCGGTAGGCAGCCTTCGGCCTGGATAATAATCGTAAGCTTTTACCTATCTGAGAATATATGGATCATAATCGAAACGAACACAAGATTATATTGTTCCAAAAGAAAATTGCTTTTTTTATGAGATTAAAGTTCTTACATATGAGAGGTCTTTGGCCAACTTTTATTGAAGTTGGCGTTGATCTTTCCTCCTATCGAGTTTCCGTCCCACTACTCCATTTTGTATGTTGTGTGGATTTTATCCTTGTCACCTTGTCCATGGGTGGGCATAACACTTGGTGTTGTCAGAAATTGGTTTCCCATTAGCATCAACCTCGCCATTGATTATGGTGCTTGAAGGTACTGATATTGGCCTCCTGCATACTTCTCGTGTGAGAGGTAACTGGATGTTGTAAACACCAGGCTGTGCATCAAGGATATCACCTTCTTCGATGTATTTATCTATTTCCGTTTCTTCATGCCGAGTCTTCGTATACTCAGTTTGGGTAAGTGACTGAGTATGTATGGGGGTTCATGCGGTTGAGTCCCCTTTTGGTCAGGTTCTCGTGGGGTACGCTGGATTGCATGCAGGATATGCTCCCCTTGTAGATGTCCTGGTGAGTGATATTATTCATCCCCTAGATGTGTGTTTTTGTAGCGTATCCTTCTATCACCTTGACCATCTCCTTTACTTAGCAACCCTTGTATAGTGGGTACTGGCATACGTGATGTTTCCAAACCATATGAAAAATCCATCACGTCTTGGTTAAACGATGACTGCACTATAAAGGATCTAAATGATGCTTTCAAATCATATTTATATTTGATGTATTTAGCCATCTTCATTTCTTTGATTGATGTTTCGTGACGAGTGAAGGGTTGTGGTGTGTATTGAAGGTCTTGTGAAGTACATCCCTCATGATGACGATCGGATACACATTTACCATTATTATCTTGCAACATCTCTTGACGTTGTCACGCCCTCCTTGTGACCCTTCATCACGCGGCGGTGGGGTAAGAGCAGTGATGCACACCACCAATTCTATTCGTCGACGCTCGGTTTCTTGAAACTCCAACACAACTTGATGTAATTCTATTGGGGTCTCAGTCAGAGTCAGTGTTTGATCAATGGGTGGAGTGTCCTCCCTGTCGTTGTGAGCAGGATTCTGTCCTGCGTCTGTTGCCATCGTACTATTTCTAGGATCAGAGCCCAGTAGAAGTCACCAAATGAAAATAGTAATAATTCCAAAGGGGATAAACCCAATATAATACAAATATGGAAAGAGTACTACTCTGATCCAAAAAATAGTACACTGCTAAATTACACAGGAAAAGCTTGTCCTCTCACTCTCTCTAAGGGAGTTTTTATAATATTCTTAAATTCCCTGACATCGTACATGTGGATGATCTTGGCTTCTTCGTCACTTCTATGCGTCAAGATCATACATATGTCCTTGATGACATCTCCTTTTTCTGGCACTCACTTTCCAGATACTAGACATCCTTATCTGGGCTCATCCTGCTGACATGTATTCTTCTTCTCACAAGTGTCTTGTTCTAGGTTGACGTCACGACTTGATCCTTGTATGCTACAACGTCCAACATAACCACATGCTTGATATTTTTCCTACTCTCCGCGTGATCAAGAGATGACCATGTAGACACCTCCTTCTATTCTTCTTTCTTTCTCCCTTCTCTCTTTCTTCCTTTCTCTCTTCTTCTTCTCTCTCTGCCTTCTGCGTGAAGGACCACTTCACGCGGGAATCTTCCCTTCTTCTCTCTCTTCTTCTTTTCCTCCTTCTTTCTTCTTCCTCTTTCTCTTCTTTCCGTGTGAAGGATCCCTTCACGCAGTAATCTTTTCTTCTTCTCGTTAATTCTCATTCTCTCTTTTCTTGTTGTTTCTCCTTCTTTCGTCTTCCTATCTCTCTCTTCTTTCGGCGTGAAAGACCCCTTCACGCGGATACCTACCTTCTATTTCTTTAAATCACCTCCAGTCTTTCTCTTCTCCTCATTCTCTCTTTTTTCCTTCTCTTTTTTTTTCCCTTCTTTCATTCTCTTTTCTTCATCCCTCTCGCCATTCCGCGTGAAGGGAGAATCTTCCCTTCTTATCTTTCTTTCTCCTTCTCAATCTTCTTCTTTTCCTCCTTCTTTCTTCTTTATCTATCTCTCTTCTTTCCACGTGAAGGGAATCTTCCCTTCTTCTCGTTATTTCTTCTTGTCTTTCTTCTTCTTTTCCTCATTCTTTCTTCTTCCTCTCTCTTTCTTTAAATCATCTCCAATCATCCTCTTCTCTCAATTTTTATCTCCTGCCGCGTGACCCACCCTTGGTCACACGTCCACTCATTCTTCCCCCCTCTCCACTAATTTTTTTCTCTCCAACGACTCCCTTTTCTCGTACGACTCCCCTCTCTCGTACGACTCCCTTCTATCGTATGACTCCCATCTCTCGTACGATTTCCTTCTCTCTTCTACCTTCCTTCTCATTTAATATCTCTCTCTTGGTAACTGGGTCCATTCTAAGGTGAAATCCCTAATTTACCCTTATCCCAATTTTGGGGTATCTACAAAGATCTATAATTTTCCAAATTAATGTTGATTATATTAATATATGGAGTTAAATTCCTTATGGCGGGACTTAAAAAATCTATTAATATTAAAATGTGGAGGTTATTAATATTTTTAACTGGCCCAAGTTGGGACTCTCATTTTGCTTTAATATATAGAGTTTATGGCTGCACAGGGACCGACCAGAACCGAAGAGCTCGGGAAAGGTACATGGAATGAAAGTGAGAATCGGCTAGACTCAAGGTACAAGTACCGGTTCTTAGGGAGAACCGGCTAGACCAAAGGTACAAATACCGGTTCTTAGGGAGAACCGTGCCGAACCGACCTAGAAAAATTTCGGTTATTTTAGACCTTTGATTTAGAACTTAAAATCTTAATCTTAGCCGTTATTTCTAGGTTAATTATAACAATTCACTTTCATTTTCACTCCATCGACTAGTTTTCAGTTCTTCTCTTCTTCTTCTTGTTCTTGTTCTTCTCTTCTTTTTCATTTCTGATTCATCACCTCCAGAGCGACACCACCACCACTATCTCGTTGTGATTCTCACCACCACCACCACCACCAATACCATATTCTTCTTCTTCTTACACTAATACCACCTTCTCATTTTAACC